>OY856188.1:147322951-147552951 GCA_963693315.1 Diogma glabrata | reverse complement strand
AACCAAACATATGAATGTTTCAAGGGAGGCTGAGAAGAAAAATTTGATGTGCGGCGATGATCGAATTGAGGGAGTTGAATCTTTTAAATATTTGGGATCAATGCTTGACTCAAACAACAGCATACTTACAGATATAAAAGCTCGAATCGCTGCAGGTAATCGAACTTTCTACTCAATTAAACCTCTCCTTGGATCACCGTATGTATCAACTAACACCAAGCTCAAGTTATACAAGACATTGATTAGACCGGTTGTGATGTATGGGTCACAAACGTGGACCCTTACACAAAACGACTAATCGCATTTATCTGTATTTGAGCGTAAGATCCTACGCTACATTTTTGGTCCACTTAAGACAGACGACGGAGAGTATAGAACCCGGTATAACTTTGCGATCAGAGACCTTCTTGAGGGTCCTGATATAATAGGTTGTATCCGTTCTAATAGGATTGCTTGGTTTGGGCATGTTCTACGAGCCGATTCACAGTCTGGAATGATTAGAAAAATGTACGTTAGTACCCCAGGGAGTGGGCGACCGCGAGGTAGACCACGACTACAATGGAAGACTGACGTAATAAACGACCTTAAAAAAATCGGCTGCATGGTAATTATGTCGCTGTTGCGAATGACCGTGGTGAATATTCAAAGCTGATCAACCTGGCAATTCTCCTACATGGAGCATGAACGCCTTAAAAAAAAAAAAAAATATATATATATATATATATATATATATATATATATATATATATATATATATATATATATATATATATATATATATATACATATATATATATATATATATATATATATATATATATATATATATATATATATATATATATATATATATATATATATATAATATATATATATATATATATATATATATATATATATATATATATATATATATATTGAAAGAGATAATTAATTTCCTTAACCTCACTATTTGTGATTTTCGAAAGTTAGTAGGTATATTCCATACTATCCTAAGTCACGTGTGCAGTTATTATTGAATGCTGCCAATCAATATGAAATCAATTTTACGAAATAAATGTCAAGTAAATTAGTGAATCGTATGAATTTTTCAATTCGAAATCAGTTTTTGGGTTTATCTGAATAAACCTTATAGTTATTTGTTAATAAAAACAACTTTTATCTCCGAACGTGTTTCGGTTCGGATTCGAACTTAGAACCTCATCAGTACCAACTAAGTTTGAATCTTTTTGGTAGACACGCTGTCAACTGCCCCTCGGCGTCGACATTTAGAAACATTTTTAATTACGATGTTGTAATTTCTTTTTTCTTAGTGAAAAACTTTTTTGTCATACTTCACTGGCTACAGAGTTAGTATTTTTATTATATAGATTTTATACGTCTTAAACCCGACAAGGTAGGAATTTTTATTGAAAGAGATAATTAATTTCCTTAACCTCACTATTTGTGATTTTCGAAAGTTAGTAGGTATATTCCATACTATCCTAAGTTACGTGTGCAGTTATTATTGAATGCTGCCAATCAATATGAAATCAATTTTACGACATAAATGTCAAGTAAATTAGTGACATGAGAATGTCTGAATATTGTTGGCCTACTCAGATTAATCTGCGATGGACAATTTTTTTACTGAAAAATAATCAGTAATTTTCTGTTGTTTAAGGCAAAGTTGAATAATATTTTCCACTTTATAGTGTAGACTGTAGAGCAATATTTTTAAGAGGAACATTTTAAGAGCTCGTTATATTGATCCATTTTTAACGGCTTCCTCTACTTTGTGAAATTTAACACATCTAATTTTTTTACGTTTCAATGAACAAACAAACTGCTTCAATTTCTAAGCGATTGCGCACAATCGAAGAAATTTTTCTACAATCCAAACCCTAACTTGAGAAAGACTTCTTTTGATCGACTTCCGCCAAACATTTTTATTTATTGGCCAAAGTGATCACTTGCATTTTAATTTGATTTGGGGCCGTGTCGCACTTTTAGCATGTTTATAAAACATGAAAGGATTAAAGAATTCGAACTGATAAATTAGCAAATATTTTCTCAACACTTACTTGCGAATTAATAAACCACAACAATGGACCCTTTAATGAACCACAACAAATTAATAAAAGGAAGCAGAAACATTTCGTAAAAAAGTAATAAATATCGTAAAACACCGAATACTTACGACTTTTAAATTTTTATGTTTATTTTGTATTCTTATTTTCTATTCGTACTTTATAAACTGGGGAAATTACACAGAAAAATAGTTCACGGGACTAAACGTGTGTACGTTATAACCTTATAAGCCGAGGTACCTTATAAGAAGGATAATTTGTTCGTAAAATTTTTATAGATGTAAAAAAAAATTTGCTGTACTCTATAGACCAAGTGTACTTTATATATGGTGTACGCTAAAAACGAGTTTTACTGTATATATATATATATATATATATATATATATATATATATATATATATGTATATATATATATATACATATATATATATTTATATATATATATATATATATATATATATATATATATATATATATATATATATATATATATATATATATACATATATATATATATATATATATATATATATATATATATATATATATATATATATATATATACATATATATATATATATATTTATATATATATATATATATATATATATATATATATATATATATATTATATATATATATATATATATATATATATATATATATATATATATATATATATATATATATATATATATATATATATATATATATATATATATATATATATATATATATATATATATATATTTATATATACATATATATATATATATATATATATATATATATATATATATATATATATATATATATATATATATATATATATATATATATATATATATATATATATATATATTTATATATATATATATATATATATATATATATATATATATATATATATATATATATATATATATATATATATATATATATATATATATATATATATATATATATATATATGTATATATATATATATATATATTTATATATATATATATATATATATATATATATATATATATATATATATATATATATATATATATATATATATATATATATATATATATATATATATATATATATATATATATATATATATATATATATATATATATATATATATGGTAGCGAAATCCGAAATTCGACGTCCACGCCGTGCTGCCTGGGTAATACTGACAGAATTAGGGTTATTGGTGTATTGGAGACAAGCAGAGTAAAAACTGCTTAGTCAATGACGCTACATCACGGCAAATTGGCGCTCTACAACCAATGCGACTCAAGCGTCTGTTCTCCATGTCAGGGGCGGCTTGGAGCGGGCGTCTGTCTTGAATCAAGCGGCTCGCTATATAAACGTGTAAAAAAGGTTGTTTCTGGTGACCTTAATATGCAGAACGAACCCATTCACGACAATTTGGGTTGGGCCTAAGGTTAACATCCTAACCCCGGAAAAAACTAATATGTTAAATTTGGTTATCAGAAAGAGAAAAAAAGACCCGGATACAACAACAGAATTTTACCTGGACGTGAAAAAGGACCAGACTACCGAATCGGAACGTGGAACGTGCGCAGCCTGAGCGCTCCTGATGCTCTTATAAGTCTAGAAACAGAGTCTGAGAGGTATAGGATGGATATTATTGCTCTACAAGAAATTAGACAGCCGTTAATCGGAAAACAAGATTTGGATAGTCACTCTCTATACTGTAGTGGTCATCCTTCTCGAAGAGAATTTGGTACTGGCTTTCTTGTTGGTGCACGCATTCAAGAAGCCGTGATGAAATTCATCCCGGTCAGTGAGAGGATCTGCTACCTACGTGTACGCGGTACATATAACAATATTTCTCTTATTGCCGTGCCTGCACCAACTGAAGCTAAGACCGTCGACGAGAAGGATAATTTCTACATAGCACTGGAAGAGGTTATGAAACAAACACCAACACGCGACTTCATTATGGTTCTTGGTGACTTTAATGGACAGGTTGGAAGAGATATCTCTTATGGAAATGTGGTGGGTCCCAACAGCTTGCATTTGAATTCGAATGATAATGGTGAGAGAATGACTGAGTTTGCACGATCAAATAATTTGAAAATTGCCAGTACGTTCTTTCCGCATCGATCGATTCATAAGCAGACTTGGGTCTCACCGAATGGAAGGGTCTCACCGGTCGTCTCCGACCGAATCAGGTGCATACATTGGAAGTGACCACTTCCTTGTATGTGCAACGATAAGGTTCCACTTCCCAAATCCAGGCATTCCGAAATTCAATCAACGGAAACGTTTTAACATCTCATCATTAAAGAATGCTGAAACAGAAGAGAGATATCAAATCCATATTGCCGAAACATTGGAGAAATCAGAAACCATTAATGGAGACGTCGATAAGTCATGGTATTTGCTCAAAGATGCTGTTTTAAGCGCTGCTGAGGGAATACTTGGACGACCACAGAACCACTCCCAGAAGCCATGGATGGATCAAGCATGCCTTGATGCTATTCAATACAAAAGAGATTGCTGTCTGAAGTGTCTACAAGGACGCAACACCAGGTCCACGAAGGAGAACTATAAACTGGCAAGACAAGCCGTTACGAAGCTATGTAGACGAACGAAGAGAGAATGGTGGAAGAGACAGTGTGAGGAGATTGAAAGCTTCAATAAGGAACATCAATCGCGTAACTTCTTTCAACAGGTTAAAACCTTAAAGAAGGGCCCTCAAACTAGATCGACTGCTATTCAAAACGAAGATGGGGACAAGTAGACCTTAAAAATATTTTAGATACTTGGGCCGCTTATTTTGAGAATCTTCTCAACTTAAGTGACCAGCAACAAGTTGGGCGACGAGCAAAGCTTATTCGTGCGTCAAAGGTACATGTAGACGAACCAACCAAAGAGGAATTCGAAGCGGCGCTGTCTAAATTAAAACGCAATAAAGCACCTGGTATCGACGATATAACATCCGAAATGATTGTACATGGTGGCGAAACTCTATCCTTAAGATTGTTTGAACTTGTTCAAATGATCTGGAGGACTGACCATGCCACAGGACTGGAACACAGCTATGCTGATACCAATCCATAAAAAAGGTAATCGCCTACAATGTGCAAACTACAGAGGAATCGCTCTCCTTTGCACAGCATATAAAATCTTTTCTTACATTTTGCTATCCAAAATCAATCCTTTTGCTGAACAACTGTTTGGAGAATATCAGTGTGGTTTCCGGCGGGGCCGAGGTATCACCGATGCACTTTTCTCGATAAGGATGATTTTGGAAAAGTGTCGAGAGTTCAACATACCTGTGCACCAACTTTTCATTGATTTCAGGCAGGCCTATGACTCTCTCGAACGAGAAACTCTATGGTCTGCTCTGGTGTCAATGGGAATTCCTGGTAAACTGGTATCACTATGCAAAATGACAGTACAGAACTCTCAATGCTGTGTACGAGTAGAGAACGAAATATCAAAGTTTTTTAAAGTCGACTCCGGTTTAAGACAAGGTGATGCTATCTCTCCTATACTTTTTAATTTAGCCTTGGAATATGTGTGCCGTCAAAAGAAACTACCGACTAATAACAATATCTTGTCAATAAACTCAGTACAGATGATTGCTTACGCTGATGATGTTGTCATCCTCGGCCGAAGTGAAGCTGTTATGAGTGAGACTTTCAAGTCGCTTGAGAGTGGTGCTAGGAAAATTGGTCTTCAAATTAACTACAATAAAACCAAACATATGAATGTTTCAAGGGAGGCTGAGAAGAAAAATTTGATGTGCGGCGATGATCGAATTGAGGGAGTTGAATCTTTTAAATATTTGGGATCAATGCTTGACTCAAACAACAGCATACTTACAGATATAAAAGCTCGAATCGCTGCAGGTAATCGAACTTTCTACTCAATTAAACCTCTCCTTGGATCACCGTATGTATCAACTAACACCAAGCTCAAGTTATACAAGACATTGACTAGACCGGTTGTGATGTATGGGTCACAAACGTGGACCCTTACACAAAACGACTAATCGCATTTATCTGTATTTGAGCGTAAGATCCTACGCTACATTTTTGGTCCACTTAAGACAGACGACGGAGAGTATAGAACCCGGTATAACTTTGCGATCAGAGACCTTCTTGAGGGTCCTGATATAATAGGTTGTATCCGTTCTAATAGGATTGCTTGGTTTGGGCATGTTCTACGAGCCGATTCACAGTCTGGAATGATTAGAAAAATGTACGTTAGTACCCCAGGGAGTGGGCGACCGCGAGGTAGACCACGACTACAATGGAAGACTGACGTAATAAACGACCTTAAAAAAATCGGCTGCATGGTAATTATGTCGCTGTTGCGAATGACCGTGGTGAATATTCAAAGCTGATCAACCTGGCAATTCTCCTACATGGAGCATGAACGCCTTAAAAAAAAAAAAAAATATATATATATATATATATATATATATATATATATATATATATATATATATATATATATATATATATATATATATATATATATATATATATACATATATATATATATATATATATATATATATATATATATATATATATATATATATATATATATATATATATATATATATATATATATATATATATATATATATATATATATATATATATATATATATATATATATATATATATATATATATATATATATATTGAAAGAGATAATTAATTTCCTTAACCTCACTATTTGTGATTTTCGAAAGTTAGTAGGTATATTCCATACTATCCTAAGTCACGTGTGCAGTTATTATTGAATGCTGCCAATCAATATGAAATCAATTTTACGAAATAAATGTCAAGTAAATTAGTGAATCGTATGAATTTTTCAATTCGAAATCAGTTTTTGGGTTTATCTGAATAAACCTTATAGTTATTTGTTAATAAAAACAACTTTTATCTCCGAACGTGTTTCGGTTCGGATTCGAACTTAGAACCTCATCAGTACCAACTAAGTTTGAATCTTTTTGGTAGACACGCTGTCAACTGCCCCTCGGCGTCGACATTTAGAAACATTTTTAATTACGATGTTGTAATTTCTTTTTTCTTAGTGAAAAACTTTTTTGTCATACTTCACTGGCTACAGAGTTAGTATTTTTATTATATAGATTTTATACGTCTTAAACCCGACAAGGTAGGAATTTTTATTGAAAGAGATAATTAATTTCCTTAACCTCACTATTTGTGATTTTCGAAAGTTAGTAGGTATATTCCATACTATCCTAAGTTACGTGTGCAGTTATTATTGAATGCTGCCAATCAATATGAAATCAATTTTACGACATAAATGTCAAGTAAATTAGTGAATCGTATGAATTTTTCAATTCGAAATCAGTTTTTGGGTTTATCTGAATAAACCTTATAGTTATTTGTTAATAAAAACAACTTTTATCTCTGAACGTGTTTCGGTTCGGATTCGAACTTAGAACCTCATCAGTACCAACTAAGTTTGAATCTTTTTGGTAGACACGCTGTCAACTGACAGCGTGTCTACCAAAAAGATTCAAACTTAGTTGGTACTGATCAGTGGCGTAGCTAGCATGGGTGGCACCCGGGGCGGATATTGTGGTGTCACCCCAAAAATAAAAACTGTCAATAATAATAAAAAGCCGATAAACGTAATTTATAATTTTTTTTAATTAATACAAATGAGCATTATTATTATAAGTCCGCAAGTAATTTTTAACTAATTTTAATTTGCTGAAACTCCTCTCACACGAAGCCACTAATACGCAAATAGTCATAAATAACTTTAGTGCGACCGTAAGATTCGGAAGAAATTCTAAAAAATCCCATTCTACGATGAATTTCAAAAAGTCTAGGTACACCCAGTTAGAAACTGTAACATTGGCCGCTTTTAAATGCCTCCTCACCCTTTGTATCTCTATGAGGAGTTCTGTTGCCAATACCGCATCATAAAAACCAGTAAATTTTGATACCGATAATTTTAACTCTTCACTGTTCGCCAAAAGCTAAGTGTTTTTCTGCACAACCTCGAACAATGAAGCTAAATCTTGAACTGACTTCAGTCTAGTTCGGAGTTCAACACTGAATCGGTCAAGACATTCCAACATGTCCTTTTTAAGTTGAGCTCTCAGTGTCAGTCCAACATCAGGTGCAAACTCACCACCCGTTCGTTTTTTGCGTTTTTATGACGAATTCGGCTTTCCATTGGAATGTCATAGTCCTCCGATTTTTTTGCAGCAAGATCTATTGCCTCTTCTACAATGAGACTTCGTTATGAATTGACTCTATTTTTGTAGCTAATTGATCAATATTCAAGCCCGTGCTTTGCAATCCAATCTGAGCACAGATATTATTTCTCTTAAAATATCATTCCAAAACAAAAGATAGCAAAGAAACGAAAAATCACATGCTGCATTGATAAGGTTCTGTGCAGCGCCTCTAGTGTCTACATTTTCTTGTTGATCACTTATCTTCTCAATTTCAGCCACAATCCCATCAAAGTTTTCGGCCAATACTTTTACTACAGCATAATGAGCACTCCAATGTGCTGTTAAGAGTATTTTAACAGTTGCTTTGTTGTGTTTAGCAAGTACTTCCCAGCGGCTACTCGAAGCAGAAAAACATGTAAAAATGGCTTCCACTGACAAGTGTTGGCCGTATAAATTTATTGAATGATCTTTGCAGCCCACAAAAATTGCTTTGTTATATTTTGCTTTAATAATAGCTTCTCCATGTATACTACTCATAACAGCTGCATTATCATAACCTTTGGGAGCGACAATTCATAACATCTATACCATCATTTTCAAGATTTTTACACTGAAAAAAACATGTCCTATTTCCAATCGAAATGCAGTTGTCTCAACCTCACCGTGCGGACAGATATGGCGAATCGAAATACGAGATTGATTCAACAACCGTACAATGATAAGCCGATGCAGTTGAGACAATCAGATGAAATATTTATGTGGAAATAAAATATAGTTCAATTAATCTCAAATACTTAAATTTTAAAATGAAAAATTCATGATATACATAAGGCCAAAGAAATATGTTTTCATGGAAATAGTTATTAACTTTATTCAACTACTGTTATATTGGATAGCACTTTATATTTTAATTACACCTCATTCTGTTATCAGGAAAATGTTACTGAGTACTGAGTAGTTGTCCCAATCACGGTGAAATTGTTTGTAAATATCTTTTCTTTGCATGAATAATAAACTGCCATCTTCGAGATGAGGTTATCATTACTTCAATTTTTTTTTCAGTGTAAGAATTTCATCGCTTAAATCAGCGGCTTTTTTCCACGTAAAGGAAAAAATCCAAGGAATACTTCCTTGATTTCCACTTTACTACCATCAATTTTCACATAACGAATCACTTCTGACATTTGATCAATATGTGAAATGTCAGGTGTGCTATCAAACATAATTCCAAAATATTTAACCGATTTAATTTCGTTGACAAGCTCAAACTTTACGTGGATCGCTAAAACATTTATGAACTCATTTTGTATATCTGGTGACAAATATGATACTTTTGGTGATTTACCATGCTCCAAATTCAAAATGTGTTCTTTTAACACTACATCATACTTTGACAATAGTTTGGTTAGTTCTAAGAAATTGCCTTTATTTGAAGAACTTTGTCCTTCATCATGTCCATGAAATGCTGGGTTTTGTTTAGATAAAAACAAAGTTATATCCAATAATCTTGATAAAAGATGTTTCCACTTCTGTTTTTTACTGTATATTAATTGCAAGGCTGCGTCTCGTATCGTTTTATGAATTTTTAACCTCATTTCCAAAGTTTTCCACTTTTCAAAATTCTCCAGATGTTCATTTGAAGTTTCATGCTCGGCCACTTTGGGATTTAGTTTCCACTGCTTCTGATATCCAGTAGTAAATGTTGATTTTGTATTATTATTATTGGTGACAGCAAATACACGACAACAGAAGCAATACAGGACGCAAGTTATTATTTACAGGAGAATAAACAATCCATGGCCGTAGAATTTTTTCACCATTATTCATCATTTTATAAAACCATTCTTTAGAAAGATGGCAAATATCACCTTTTATGTCTAACCCGTGTCTAGATACAGTAACAAACGACCCTTCTCTATTTTGAAAATGTTCACTTTCTTTTTTTATGATTTCAATGCGAACATTACCAAAGACGAGTATATTCCAATGTGATACATCTCTTAAGTCCTGAAGTGATTCACCCATGCAAATACTGTCTTCGACAGTAGAAGCATTAGCGGCATTATCACTGTCATTTTCATTATTCCTTTCTAATTCGTCATCATAGGTTATCATTATTAATTCTGTATTGTTGCTGTTACTTTCCGAAGATGAGCCAATACTCTCTGAAACATCACGGATAGAAATAATGTTCAAATATTACGAAAATTATTTTCACGATTTCTGAGGATGTAAAATCTATCAATAATTTCCTATTATACCCTCTTTCTTCAAAAATTTTGAATTTTGTTCATAAAATTAGAGCAATCTTCATATATTAATAACAATATTTTTTTCGTGTAATGCGAACAATGTTCGTAATGTGAAAATAATAATGTGCTTACATCTTGCATAAACATTTTTAAAATTCAATTAACAACACCAAAATTGTGAAGAATAAAACATAATTTTTGTTTTATTTTCAAAAATGTGTTGTATAAAAAAAATATGTAAAATATTTAAGCATTTTCTGCTAAATTCACTTTTCCATATTCATAAATTTAAAACAAACACGTGATATTTTATTATTTTCGCAAATTTTGAACTTTGTGCATGATTTGTGCAGAATTGCGCGTGATTTTTCGGATCAATCGAACATGTTATACAAAATCTTAAAACAAAAGCATTCGCGCTTGAAAGTTCGTTCCGCATGCAACGGTGTTAAAACTTAAGTTTTTTGTGATAAAAAAATAAAAAGTGAAAATAAATTTATTAAATGAAAAACGTGAAGGATTTTTATAAAAAAATTTATTTGTAAAGTGGAAGTGAAACAATTAAATAAAAAACTCAAAGGCTCTATAGAAATAGTAGCAGAAAGACTAAAAATAATTTAATAAAGTGGTTTAAAAATAGTGTCATGATTACTGATTTTAGTTTATTTCCGGAAGCAGATGAAACGTATAGTTTTTACGATTTCAATTCTGGACAGCAATGTAATCAACAACATCAACCACAACCACAACAGCAACAACAAGAAAATCAATCTTTACCAAATTTATTAACCCAATGGGGTATGAGCTACTTACAGGGACAACTAACAGGCAAGTTTCAAATTTTTGTAAATCTGTTGATAATTAAAAATACATAACATATTTGCTTTTTATCATGTACAGAATTCATATTAACAAATTTATAGATTTGTTTATTTAAACAATAACATTATATTCGCATTTTTATTAATTTATTGTGTATTTATTTTTTCAATTTGCATTTTTTAAACTCGGTTTGATTAATGTTTCTTTAAATATATTCGTAACTGGATAATAGATAATATCTATCAATAGATGAAAAACGTGATCTACGCAGGTTAAAAAGTCGAAATTTGAACTTGATCATTTTTGATTTTCCTGAAACTTGGCATATAAGTAGTATGGACAAAATAAAAAATACTACTTATTTTAAAATTTTTTTTAAAGTGCATAGTTTGAGAATAGGGGGCACCCCAACATGCATGAAAAATGAAAATTCTGCCAATCCGATGTAACTTTGAAATTAAATTGCTCAAGAACGGCTATACCGATTTCATTAAACTCTTTTTTGTTTGATAGATGATTAGTAAGTTGTTTGAAAAAAAATTAATTTATTGTTTTTATAATTAATTTTTAAATAAAAATATTAAAAAAACGTTTTTAAAGATGGCGCTATGGTCGAAGATCAATTGGAATTTAATTAATTTTTTTTATGAAAATAGTTCTATCCTTACTCTAAAATATTTACAAAGATGCATTAATTCGTGTTCTTGAGATATTTAATTTTAAAGATTTTTAAACCGATTAAAATTCTAATTGTTCAATATTTTGTCGAACTTCAGAGGTTAAAATTTTTTGATGATAAAAATTGTTCGAAAAAATAATGAACAGAATTTTAGACGGACTAAAAATCTTTAAAATTAAATATCTCAAGAACAAAAATTAACGCCTCTTTGTATGATATATTTTAAAGTAAGGCTAGAACTATATTTAAAAAAAAAAAAGTTAAAATTTGATTGATTTTAAGATTTTTTGTTAATGGAAGTTGTTTGAAAAAATGATGAAAAATTCGAATTTCAGTCGTACTAAAAATCTTTAAAATTAAATATCTAAAGAACAAGAATTAACGCTTCTGAGTGAATTTGATATATTTTAGAGTAAGGATATAACTATTTTAAAAAAAAAATTAATTAAATTCCAATTGATCTCCGACGCTAGCGCCATCCTTAAAAAATTTTTTTAATATTTTTTATTTAAAAATTAATTATAAAAACAATAAATTAAATTTTTCAAACGACTAACTAATCATCTATCAAACAAACAAAAGATGAAATCGGTATAGCCGTTCTTAAGCAATTTAATTTCAAAGTTACATCGGATTGGCAAAATTTTCATTTTTCATGCATGTTGGGGTGCCCCCTATGCTCAAACCATGCACTTTAAAAAAATTTTAAAATAAGTTTTATTTTTTATTTTGTCCATACTACTTATATGCCAAGTTTCAGGAAAATCAAAAATGGTCAAGTTTTCACAACTCTGTCTAGAACACGTTTTTCATCAATAAGGAAAAGTGACTTATCTCCTATTGTTTGCTTAATGAGATAAGTCACATTACCTTATTGTTAGAGATATTTGTAGCATTTACTCATTTACTTTTAAAACTCATACTTTTTACTCATATTATTCATTTTTTTTTCTGCATACATTTTCACTGTTAGATTATGGTATAACAATTGACAGTTTAAGATATATAACTGAGCATGATTTGGACAAATTATTTACTCCTGCACAGCTTGGTATTACAATTGAATTTAGACAAAAACTTAAAGAATGGCGCATTAAAAATGTTAGTATATTGTTTAACTCTCTTTGCTTCTGCTTTGCTTTTTAGTTTGTTTACCATATAATTTGTTTATATTTTTTGTAAAAAAAATTAAATTCTACTAACAAAGTAGCCAATGTATATGGAAATTAATTATTTTTAAATGAAATTTCAAGGGGTTTGAAGTTAACAGTTCTGCATTGAACGAGCCAGATTCTTTAAAAATAGTTCAAAGCTTGCTAAGTTCTTTAAAAGATGCGTTAAATGTTCACCATAATCAGCCTATAACAGTTTCATCAACTAATCGATCAGCGAACCTACCAACATCAAAATTCATTGACATACCACTTGTATCACCTATAACATCAGATTTTGTAATACTTACATTTTTTTTAATTATTTTAAAAATATAATATATGTAATTTACAGGACATTGATTCATATATTACGAGCCATGGAAAAAGTTTTTGGCAAGGATATATAAATAACAACAACAATTTGCCTGCCAAGCTCAGAGAAAAATTAATTTTGGACATAATTCAATTTTATATTGATAATGAAAATTTTATGCACGATTCCGACTATTTAAAATTAACTGAGAGGATCTGTTCTAAATTTAAGGGAGAGCGTAAGGTAGTATTTATAATGGCAATTTGAATTTTATTTCTAAAATAAATTATTTAAAGGAAACATATTATACCACAGTGGGTTCACGACCGTCTGGACGTTTGTACACGGTGTACAAATCCAAAGTTTATTCTCTTCGAAAATCTGGCCTTTTCCCAAGAGAAAAGCAGCCAAAAAAACGACGACTGGATGATCTTTTGGATACTCCCTTGAGTCCAACGTGTGATATTGATATCGAAGATGAAAACCAAACTTGGTTAAAATTATATAAGGAACCGTGGGAAACAATTACATCTAAATGGCAGCTTTCTGTTGAAAACAGAGCTGAACAAATTAAGACGGCAGGAAAACAAATAACCAAAATTATTTTAAATTGGCCAAAATATAAACACGCCCGTGGCGCTCACCTTGTAAGAATAATTAACAAATATTATATAAAAATACTTAAAGTAAATTTAATTTAAGATTGACATCGATTTTGAACATATTCACCCTGGAATTGGATTTAATCTCCTCACACGATGGGAAGATTTTTCTGAAAAAATATTACCTGTTTTAAAAGGTTTTATTAAAGATAAAAATAATTCGGAAAAATTATTAGAATTAAATAAAAATCCTTCTAAAAGTAAGTTAAATAATAATGATTTCATAGTGAAATGATACTAATGTTTCGATTTTTTATTTCAATTATAGATAGACGAGACAAACTAATTATTGATTTGCTGCATGCCGTTCTAATTCCGACTGGTCAAGCAAAACACGCAAAGACTAAAAAAATTTGGAAGTATAGCATAGCGGACAGTCAACAATCATTTATACAGAATATTAACACCATAAACGATATAGATATTCAACTAGATTCAAGGACAGTTCTCTACAAAGAATATGGTATATCTTACCAGCCACTAATTTTTGTCATTGGAGACACCGAATTTTATACAGTGTATAATAATATTGTATATAAGTTTGATTCGTGCATTCATGCTGTATCTTCAGCTCTAAAATTGCATTTTGTATTTAATTTGGAATATCAAATTCAATGTAAATCAGTTTGGCAATTCATCCAAATTTACTTTTTTCCAATTAAAGATTCAGCAGTATCATCTGCACTTTCAACATTGTTAACCAATTTAAATTAATTTTTTTCATTATAATAATAATATAAAAATGATTACTTGCTTTATTTGTTCAAAAGATTTTGGGTATATTAAGATCCTAAAAATTCATCTTACTTGCTTTCATATGCTTAATGTTAATGATATTTTTAAATGTGGGCAAGGAGTCCACAAAAATTTAGTAATTTTAAAACATATTCATATCATTTACAACGAGTCCATATTTCTACAGAAAAAACAGTTGAAATTGATAATATCCCGCCAACAATTAATGAACAAAACAAAAAATATAATTTAGAAAGTAATTCAAATTTAGCTTTAAAAATAAAACCAATTCCATCTATTTCCGAAGTAAAAAATGAAATATTTAACAATGCTCTCACATTTGTATCAAAATTAAACAGTTACAGCCATTTAACAAACCATCAAATTGAGGAAATATTAAAAGAGTTTACCGAAAATATTTGTGTGGTTATAAAAAAAGTTAAAGAAATTATTTTACCAGAAATAACACCATTAAAAAGTAAAGATGTATCTGATTTGCTAGATTGTTGCGCAAATCCATTCAAGAATGTATCAACAGAGTATAGACTAACTAAAACTTTAACTGAAATGGCGTTGTATGAGCCACCACATAAATTCGTTGTTAATAACCAAGTGGAACAGACGTTTCGAAATGGAACTCCTGTTTTAGATGAAAATATTGATAATGGAACATTAATGCCAATCGAATTTCAGATAAAAAAATTTTTTGAACAACCTAATATATTAAACGATACAATGAATGTTATGAGTGATTTAGAAAATTCTAATGATGAATGCTTGCGAAATTTTATTCAAGGCGATTTGTGGAAAAATAAAACACAAAACTTTATAGGCAAAATTGTTATACCATATTTTCTGTACTACGACGACTTTGAAGTTAACGATCCTATTGGCAATCATACTGGTACACAATCTATTGCAGGCTTTTATTATAATTTTCCAATTCTCTCTTCTGACAAATATTCGAAATTAGAAAATATATTTGCAGCAATGTTTATTAAATCCACGCTATTAAAAAAAATGGTTACAATAAATGTTTGCAAAATTTAGTTGATATTTTGAAACAAATTGAATCAAAAGGTATTTTATTAGAAACAAATTTAGGCAGAACACACGTTCATTTCGTTTTAGGATTAGTAATCGGTGATAATAAGGCAATTAATGATGTTTTGGGCTTTGCAGGTAGTTTCCAACATAATTTTTTTTGTAGATTTTGTTTGACTTCAAGAAAAGATTCACATTCTATTGTATTAGAAGACTCTATTTTGAACAATATTTGGTCATTTCATGTTACCGAAAATTATGCTGTTGACATAATGCATGATGCATTTGAAGGAGTAATTAAATATGGTCTCATAAATTCATTAAATTATTTTATAGATAAGAATATATTCTCACTTGAAACATTAAATTATAGAATGAGGAATTTTGACTACGGTGAAATCAAAATACGGAATAGAGGCGAAGTCATTAAGCCCAATCATTTAAAGATTGGGATAAACTTCACTTTTCTGCAAGAGAGTCTTTTTCATTTTTACATCATTTTACATTATATGTAGGCGATCTGGTTGATACAAGCCATCCAGTTTGGAAATATGTTTGTATCTTAGAAAATATGATTAATTTTATGCTATTGCCCTTTTATTCCGATTCTGATATAAAAACATTAGATAAAATAATTGTTTCACATCACACGCAGTACAAACATTTATTTAAAGATACACTTAAACCCAAACATCACCTTATTGTTCATTATCCCGATATAATAAAAAAATCCAGTCCTCTTAGATATTTATGGTGCATGCGATTTGAATCAAAGCATCGAGAAATGAAAAACTATACAAATGTGACTCCATGTAGAAAAAATTTATCTTTTTCTGTAGCAAAGAAAAGTGTAATGAAATTTACTTACAACATACTAAAAAGTAAATCAAACGTCGATGGAAATGATGACACTGACAATTTATATGGAATTAACTATTTAAATAACATTAAAACAAAAGAATACTTTAATTTAGCAAAATCTTTATTCCCGACTTCTTATAATAACTGTAAAATTTTCTGTAAAATTAATTATATGGGTATGGATTATAAAAATGATTTCTATATATTTAAAAACAATGAATTGTTCCAAATTATTGATATTTTATGTATAAATAATAACATATTTTTAGTTTTAAGCAGAATTTTAATTGTTTTATTATCAAAGAAAAAACATACTATATTGAAATTGTTAAAATAAATGAATTTAATTATAAGCCCTTGCTGTCCAACAAACTGCCAAATGGTTTGACAGTCTGCAAAAATAGAATTTTATAATAAATAAATTATTTGTTATTTTAAATTACGTTGTTTTAACTAATTAGGTATTTTGTGCTACTTTCATTACAGGTAGTATAATTAGTGATTATTATGCGTAGTACGCGTGAATTTCATTTTATTTAAGCGGATGATGTGAGTAATTCACGTTCTTATTGCAGAAATAGCGAACGTAAATTATTTGATTTACGTAAATCTCTGCGTATATTGTGAAGACTAAGCTAAATTTAAATTTTAATATTCTAAAATCATGAACACTAAACTAAATATTCGTACACAGAATATTTTTTAATATGAAAATAGTTCGTATATTTAGTACATTGTTCATGATTTTTGAATATTAAAATTCAATTTATTTTAATTTTTTTATAATATATGCAAAAAATGTTCTTAAATGGTGAAATTTTTTCGAATATTTCGTTTAATCTTCATGGATTTTTTTTAATATTTTTCCTTGCAAATATGAACATTTTGCATGATATTAATCGGTTTGCGCGAGACGCTAAATCGCTAGTCTGGGTTCGTGATTTGTGTGCGTTAGACGTAAATTTTTCTATCCGTGATTCGTTGCATCAACGTGATAATCAGTTTCTTTTGATGAACCTTGGATATCATCGGGTTTTGTAACATATTTATAGATTTGGTCTTTCTCTGCTGGAACCAACTTTTTCTTTAAAAATTATGAACTCCTCGTGGCATATTTATTTTTTGGGATATTTGCTAAACGAAATCTAAAAAAATATTTTTAATTATAGTATAGGTATCAGCAAAGCATTAATTCTAAATATATTTGTAGGATACATAATAGGTACATAGTTCATAATAAGTACACTGTGTTAACGACTAAATACACCGCCAAGAAAATTAATTTATTTAAATTTCCTTGTAACAACTTATATTAAATAATATTTGATAAAATGGAATATACAAATCATAGCCTAATATTATAAGGAACTATTTAAAAAAATATAAGTATGAAATCCTAAAAGATATTTTATATAAAGAATTGAAACCAAAATTAAATATCCAATTAGAATCATGCTCAATAATTTACAAAATTGAATGTGATTTTTGTGAAAAATTTTACATCGGGAAAACCGGAAAATGTTTTAAAGACTGATTTAAGGAATACCTACCTAAGAAGAAAAGAAGAAACATAAACAAAATTTAAAGTTTATTTTTGCAAACCATTTACATAGTTAATAACAATAGCTACACCACTTTTAAAAAAAAATTGAAGGCTTTACATTTATGTAGCCAAGGATCTTTAAAAGAATCACTTAATGAGTTTGAAATTTCCAAGGTATTTAAAACCCAACAAAATGTACTTTTAAATGATAAACTTTCATTTAATTCAAATATATAATTATATAAAACTGAAAACAAACAGTATGAGTATGTATCAACCTACAAAAATTTGCAAAACTGTAGTAATTGCATAACTGCCATTTTATTCCACAGTAATTATTTTTGTGTCCATTGAAAAACGATCTATTTCAATTTATTCTTTGAGTTTCAAGATAAAGGAAAAAAAATTATTTTGAGATCATTTACAAACACGGTAATTTGATTGTTTGTTAGTTTCCTTAGGTGTTTGCAATTAATTTGTTTGAAATGTAAAACATATATTAGGTAGTAAGGTTAAGCGGATATTTTAGAAATAATTTTGGAATAGAGACATTGTAATCCAAGGGTGCCACCCTATGGACAAAGGGTGCCACATTATCGACGTAAACCACTTTTCCTATACATTATTCAGCATATGTGTTTTCAGACCTGGTCATTAAATAATCATGCTTGCATACTAAATAATATATCGTAAAAAACGGTCAATATGGTATCTATAGGAATATTCAAAGCTATTGAGTAATTGTGGTGATGGGATTCAATGCTCAACATGTTGATTCGATTAATATTGTTAAAATTTTATTTCACGTAATAACTCAAAAATTTTAAAAAGTAGAATAGATTCTTTTTGAACCAATAACACATTTATAGGACACATTTATAAGTTATCACAATTTATAAATTAAAATTATATGGATAGCCTGGTTAAAATGGTTTCTAAGTGATTTATCGTTGAAAACATGTGATGGTTTGTTTAAGTTTTTTACGTTCGGGTGTCACCCCAAAACGGTTTCGAAGTGATTTATCGTTGAAAACATGTGATGGTTTGTTTAAGTTTTTTACGTTCGGGTGTCACCCCAAAACGGTTTCGAAGTGATTTATCGTTGAAAACATTGTGATGGTTTGTTTAAGTTGTTTACGTTCGGGTGTCACCCCAAAACGGTTTCGAAATGATTTATCGTTGAAAACATGTGATGGTTTGTTTAAGTTTTTTACGTTCGGGTGTCACCCCAAAACGGTTTCGAAGTGATTTATCATTGAAAACATTGTGATGGTTTGTTTAAGTTGTTTACGTTCGGGTGTCACCCCAAAACGGTTTCGAAGTGATTTATCGTTGAAAACATTGTGATGGTTTGTTTATGTTTTTTACGTTCGGGTGTCACCCCAAAACGGTTTCGAAGTGATTTATCGTTGAAAACATTGTGATGGTTTGTTTAAGTTGTTTACGTTCGGGTGTCACCCCAAAACGGTTTCGAAGTGATTTATCATTGAAAACATTGTGATGGTTTGTTTAAGTTGTTTACGTTCGGGTGTCACCCCAAAACGGTTTCGAAGTGATTTATCGTTGAAAACATTGTGATGGTTTGTTTAAGTTTTTTACGTTCGGGTGTCACCCCAAAACGGGTGACACCCGGGGCGGACCGCCCCCCCCTAGCTACGCCTCTGGTACTGATGAGGTTCTAAGTTCGAATCCGAACCGAAACACGTTCAGAGATAAAAGTTGTTTTTATTAACAAATAACTATAAGGTTTATTCAGATAAACCCAAAAACTGATTTCGAATTGAAAAATTCATACGATTCACTAATTTACTTGACATTTATGTCGTAAAATTGATTTCATATTGATTGGCAGCATTCAATAATAACTGCACACGTGACTTAGGATAGTATGGAGTATACCTACTAACTTTCGAAAATCACAAATAGTGAGGTTAAGGAAATTAATTATCTCTTTCAATAAAAATTCCTACCTCGTCGGGTTTAAGACGTATAAAATCTATATAATAAAAATATATATATATATATATATATATATATATATATATATATATATATATATATATATATATATATATATATATATATATATATATATATATATATATATATATATATATATATATATATATATATATATATATATATATATATATATATATATATATATATATATATATATATATATATATATATATATATATATATATATATATATATATATATATATATATATATATGTATATATATATATAAGTTAAGGAATTATTCCTTATTTATTTTAAAAAAAATAATTTTTTGAGAGGAAGACCTCTTTACTTTATTAAACTCAAAAAGATAGTAAATTACAATTTGAAATTTCTAAACTTAATGCTAAAAATGTTTTACAATGTTTTTGCATAATAGACAATATTTATAATAATTTTATTGAAATATTATATTCTATTTCACAGAAACTAAACTTGTCAATTAATGAGTTTGTTTCTGTGAGAAAATTTTTACGGAATGCAATTTGTAATAGGATATTAGAAGACAAAACATTTATAGGAATGTAATATGAAGGTTAATTAACTCCTCCGCACTTAAATGTGATTGTCCTCAATCACTTAGAAATATGGAATGTTATTGAAATTCAGTTCTGGAGCGCTGGAAGCGGGTCTTAGAATTATCGAACTTTGTTTTGGTTTTGAATTTGGAAAATATACTGCATCAGGTGAAGTGTGTTTTGGACTTGAAGTTTGCTTACTAATTTTGAAGGTTTTGATAGCTTTAATACAAAGTTTGTATGAAATTATGAAGGAAGCTGCAGCAACAAAGGCATAACATAGGTAATGAAGCCTAGAGGATTCTGAATGTAGAAGGCTTATCGCGTTCGTGTTATTGATATGAATTTCCTCCATCATTTCTAACGATAGTATTCGTTTTAGCTCCCTCTCTTTCGAAAGTGGATGTAAAATTGCGGGTAAAACTTGAAATTGGGTTTCTTCACGTGAAGTGAATGACTGACCGGCAATGTTTATTGAAATATTATTGAATTTAATTAAGAATGTGCCGTCCAAATGTTGAGGTATAGATTGAATTAGGATAGTGCTGTTAAAATCGTTAAGAAGAATTATACCTGGAGTTATTTCTTCGATTTGAGGAATGTGTTGGTTGTTTACATTATTGCATTCCGCTAACATGCTTTTGAGAAGATTTGGAATACAAGATGTGTTTGATAAATTGATTACATTTTTAGATTTACATATAGATATGAGATTAAGCGTGCCACAATTTTCTTTTAAAGCAAAAAATTCGTTATTATTTCTTAAAATTGTTTCGTATACTAACTCTGTGGCAATTTTATTTCTTTTTACTGGTTTCAAAATGATTTTGTCGTAAATTTTATGATCTGTTATAGGAACATTTACGATATAAAGAATCGAATTAGAATCTGTAATAATTTTAATTTCGGCAAAATTTAAAGCTTCTTCGATTGTAGAGAAAGGAAAATGTTCCTTTTTAAATGTATCAATTGCTAACTTTATTTCTTCTTTGGACAGTATAAGTGAATTTACAATCCCCGATTTTGCCCAGTGAATCGCGTAATTTATGTTATTTAAATCTTCTTTGAGTATCTTCATCTTGTATTCCACGTCTTGTATGATCTTATCATTAAGATGTTCATTAATAGCTAGTGCGTTTTTAATTTCATTGTTTATCTTAGTCAAATTGTTTAATCGTTCAGTTATTAAATTATTTATTACAACTTGTTTATTATTATTATATAAAACATTATTAATTTTTTCTTTAATAGTTATAAAATCGTCATAGTCTGGATTACCTGCGATCCATTTCCATGCGCTTCCTATGAAATTAAGTGACCTCTTTCTTTGATGTGGTTTTAAATTTAATATTAAGTTTTGAACTTGATCCAATTCAAAAAGTATATAGGGAGCAAGATGATGTTGTCTAGACTCATTGGTACTCATGAGCGATAAAATTTCGAGTGTAACATTTTCGTATTCGTCTAGGTCAATGACATGGATTATCTTAAAACAGCCAGTTTGTATTTTAGCATGACCCATATTAATCGACACGAATAGGGAATTTGTGAAATCAAGCAATTGAATTCCAGCATTAATATGGTTAAGTAGATGTCTGTAATAAAAATTAAGCGGTTGGTATTAGTTACGGATATTGGATTTGTGTACTGTTCTCCCAGATTCGGTGATAACGGTTGAATTTTTATTTTCACTTATTACCTCTCGAACGAACCGAACAGTTAGTTTCGTTCCTAATCTTCTATTATGTTTGACATAGATTATATCTCCAGGTGAATATTGTTTGATGGGTTTTCGTTTCTTGTTATGATAATTAATATCTTTTGTTGTTTTGATTTTAATTTTTCAATATTGGTCAACCGTATTTGTTCGAAATGTTCAGGGCTAATATTTGGAATTCGTCCGAAAAAAAGCTCTACTGGTTTTTTGTTAGTTGTCGAATGAACCGTGTGGTTGTACTCATTGACCGCTCGTTCGAGGAGTTGTTTAAATGTACGAGGTGGACCTTCTGCTTTTAAACATCTCATGATTTCTGATAAAGTTGAGTGAAACCGTTCGACTTGTCCATTGACTTCACTTTTAAAAGGAGGAGTTGTAAATACTTTAATGTGAAAGTCATCTTGCATCATGGCAGTGATAGATGCTGAGTTAAGAGATTTTTCGTTATCTATTACGATAACAGCTACAGGTACACAAAAATACAGCAATATGTCTTGGAGTGGTTTTTTTATGTGCTCGATAGCACGAGATTTTATTAATTTTGCTTGGGCAAATTTTGTAAATTTATCAATTGCTGTTAGGACGAAATGTTTTGCCGTGGAGAAAATGTCAATGTGAATTGTATGTCCGGGGTGATTAGGTATAGGAGTGGCGAGAATTTCTTGATGGTTGGGGTGCCGTTCGTATTTATTTTCTTTGCATATAGTACAGTCTTTAACTTTGGCAGAAATTTTTGATGCCATTTTGGTAAAGTAGTACTTACGCAGTATTTGCATTCGATTTTCGCATGCATTTCTATGAGCTCGTCTATGCTCTCTGCTGATTATTTCATCCTGTTGTGTCTCATTTTCTATGTCTTCTACCATATTTTGCGTAAAACGAATTTTATAGTTCTTAAAGTGAAGCGGATATATTTGTTGAACCTCGCCCATAATAGATTCTGACGTAAGGAGACCATTTACAACGTTGGGGTTTAAGTATCTTTTGAAAATTGTTATGAGGTCCGTCTTGGAATAGTTTGGTTGTACGAAAATGTGTCTAATATAGTTAGAAAAAAAGGATTTTGTTTGATAGCTGGTTTCAATATCGTCCGTTTTCAATATAAGTTGATTACGGAAAACATTAATTGGAGCATCAACTGTTGGTACTAGATTATGTGAAGAACTGTCGGAACTGTGTTGGGTTGATGTTAGAGCATTAACTTCTTCAGGACTTGGTAATCGGGAAAGGGAATCTGCTACGACGTTTGACTTGCCAGGTTTATATACTAATTCATAGTTGTATTCCTCGAGAATAGCTTTCCATCGTTTCATTTTGCTATTTGTGTTCTTATTACTAAGAGCATATGTTAATGGCTGGTGGTCTGTAAATATTTTTACTTTACGAGAGCCATACAAATAATTCCTGAGCATTTCTTTCTCGTTTGTCGCATAATTTTCTTCTGTCTTGCTTAGAGTTCTTGAAATGTAAGTGATGGGTCTCTTGTCTTGTGTGAGCACAGCTCCTAAAGCATATTCAGATGCGTCTGTTGTTAACTCGAATTCTCTTGTGAAGTTTGGGTGAGATAACATTACCTCTTCCGAAACAAGAGTAGTTTTCAATCTCTTGAAAGCTTCGAGTGCTTGTTCGTTTAGATGAATTACTTTGTTTTTAGATGCATTTTTGGAGATTCGACCATCCTCCCCTCGTAAAAGGGATGTCAGGGGTTTCGCTAGTTTGGCATAGTCTTGTATAAAACGGCGGTAATATCCTGACATGCCTAGGAAGGATCTTAGATCTTTGAGGTTCTTCGGTGCAGGGAGATCGATTATTGCATTAATTTTCTTTATGTTTGGTTTTATTCCATCTATTCCGACAATAAACCCTAAAAATTCAACTTCTTGTTGAAGAAAATTGCACTTGTCGAGTTGGATTTTCATATTGGCTTCCTCAAGAGTTTTAAAAACTTGTACTAGGTTTTGAAAATGTTCGTCTTCATTTTTTCCGAATATTATTATATCGTCAATGTAGAACATCTTTTAGCTATATGCTCCCTAAGAATGTCATCGAGTGTTCTTTGGAATATCGATGGAGCATTTTTTAGACCGAAAGGTAATCGTGTAAATTCAAATTTCCCATTATATATATAGAAAATGCGGTTTTTTCTATGTCTGATGTTTTAAGAGTGTGGTGAAATACATATTTTTACCAAGATTTGAAAGAACTTCATTTATTTCTGGTATTGGGTATTTATCGGCGATGGTTATAGAGTTCAGCTTTCTGTAGTCTATCACCATTCGATACTTTTTCAGACCAGATGCGTCTTCCTTTCGAGGCACGATCCAGACTGTAGAATTGTATGGCGATCTAGAAGGTCGAATGATTCCATCTTTAAGCAGTTCGTTAACTTGTTTTTCGACTTCCTCTCTTAAGGCCATTGGGTATGGGTAAGCTTTAGAATAAACTGGAGTATCGGAAGTCGTACGAATTTCTCCTTTAATTCTTGTGGTGTAGGTCAGTTTTTTGTCGGGGTCAGCGAACAATTTGGGACAACTTTTTACGATTGAATATAATTTCTGTTTTTGCACCGTGTTAAGATGTGAGATTCTGAGATCAATGTTATTTACGTCGTCCGTTTGGTGTTGTTTTAGGGGAATGATTGTATCTGGATAAATTATCATATGTCCTTTGTCCGTGTGAATAACTGCTTGCAGTTTTCTAAGGGTGTCATTGCCAATTATTCCGTTAAAAGATTTAAGACAGGGTAAAATATAAAATTTCAATTTTTCTGTATTGTCTCCGAAAATATTTATGTTGGAATGGTGTGTTATATTAACACTTCCTGCAATGGAATTGGCACAGAATGGTTTGTCATTGGGAATTGGAGTTCGAACATGTTTCGATTGAATATAGTTTTTGTTTGATCCCGTGTCTATTAAGAATTTTAAGTACTCTCCGTTCCTAATTTTAAGTTCGTAGTAAGGGAGCGAAGAGTGGCTTAGTCTAAAAAATATATGTCTTCTAATTGTTCGGATTGGTCAAATGTAGGATTATCGTAAGATTCGATGTATTCGTCGTATGTTTGCTCGTTCGCGTCGTCAGAATTAAAATCATCCACGCTAGTTTCGATGTTTTCAGTTTCTATTGGTGGTATAACATTTGCACTTTGTTCTGTATGATGAACTCTTTGAAACTTGTTTGGAGGGTGTGACTGCTGAGTTGAGCTTAAAAATTGTCTCTTTTGGGTAGCAATATTATTCGGTTGTGCAGGCCGATTCATGTAGTTAATCTGTCTAGATTGCATACTTCGATCTACGTCCATAGGCTCTGGTCTTTGCCATTGTGGTCTATATTGGTTTGTCCATTGAGTTCGAATATTTGGCAACATCTGATTAGGATAGTAAGCATTTTGCATAGGCCTATTTGGTAGAAATGGTCTGAAGAAAGTTGGGTTTTGTGGTACCCGAGGGTTGTGAAGCAACTGAGGGTAAAAAGGTTGTCTAAATTCTTGTAATGTATTTTGTCTAGGTGGTAGGAATGGTAGCGGTTGTGGTTTTTGTATGTGTTGATACGCGTACTGTGTCCTGAAGTCAATATTTTGCAACTTCAGACAAAGATGTAATGCTTGAGGTAAATCAACTGGTTCTCTGATACTAAGAAGACGAGGTAAATCACCTGTCAAACCTCTTACAAATGTGTCTAATGCTTTATCACGGTAGGCTTTTGTCATGTTATTTAGTGATTCATCGCCCATTTCCATACACGACAGTTTATTTAGAATTAAAGAAAGGTGTTGGTAGACAATTTGATAAAATTCTGGTATAGTAAGTTTACCCTGGACTAGCGTTGTCAACTGGTACTCTAGTGTACCTAGGTCTCTTTTATCCGCATAATGTAGGGTGAGACACTTTGAAATTTTTTTCCAATTTAATGGAGTATTATAAGACTCGAGTGCAATATCTGCACTCCCTACAATTTTATTGCGTACCACACTTAAAATACCGTAGTATTTTGGGCTACCTTTCAGGTGATCGTAAATTTTAAGTATTCTATCGACACTTTTTTTCCATGAACTAAATTCACCAGGTTGGCCTGAAAAGTCTCGTAAGCTTTTAACGATGTCTGGTATTTTATCTAGATCATTAAGCGCTTTATCGTTGTCAATATTTATTGGTTGGTCAATGTCACTATTTATATCTGAGTTTGTACTACTGTCTGCTAGGAGACGTTGTCCGTCTTGTCTAAGGATATCTCTGACAATTTGTGATATTTGGACATTCAAACTCTCTAGAC
The DNA here is from genome assembly GCA_963693315.1 of Diogma glabrata. Classification (NCBI taxonomy): domain Eukaryota; kingdom Metazoa; phylum Arthropoda; class Insecta; order Diptera; family Cylindrotomidae; genus Diogma; species Diogma glabrata. Next base: position 147,526,079 of record OY856188.1, on the reverse strand, counting down.
TGATTTGGGTATTTGTACCAGTATTAGTAATTGAAGAATTTAATATTGGTGGTCTAATTATAGAATTGGGATCTGAAGGCATTTTAAAACAGTGGTTTTACTAAAATGTTACGACAAAAGCTAATTCTATTCTAGACAGACAATCAATTTCTAGAATCTGTGGTTATTAAAACCAAAACACAAAAATAATTTTTAGAAGCACAGAAAAATCACCAGTTTATTAGATGTCGCTTAATTTCTTTTTGAATAAAATTGTCAAAATATTATTTTAATTACTTATTTTATTTAAATTGAGAGAGAAAAATATATTTTAGATTGGTTATCACAATCAAAAATTCACTGAACAAAAAATTTTCAACGGATTTTAATAATATATTGAAATAGTTCTTTCTATTTAAATTTTTGAACTATTCATTTATTTATTTTATTAGAAAGAAATGATTGTAGATTTATTCTTAAGATTAAATGACTGTAGATAATAATATGAGGTTTAATTAAATTTCTCAAATTTTTCATTCAAATTTTTGAACTATTTATTTATTTATTTTATTAGAAAGAAATGATCGTAGATTTATTCTTAAAATTAAATGAATGTAGATAATAATATAAGGTTTAATTAAATTTCTCGAATAAAATCTATATTTAATTTTTCTATTCAGGCATTATTTGAATTTTAATGAACAAAATTATTATTTATTTTTATTTAGGTATTTATTTAATTATTATTTAATTTTAATTATTTATTTAATATTTTCAAATTTCATTTATTTATTTTGTTTCACTTTATTTAATTTATATTATGATTTATTAGAATATTTATATCTCTTCTTTATTTTAATATTTTCAAAAAAAAAAATTTCTTAACTAATAAAAATTTATAGATTTCACTTACAGTAAAATGATGAAATAAAACATATTCATTCCTATGTTTTTGTTTCTTGACTATCTTCTTGGTCTGTTCCTGGTGGTTGCGTTGTTGTGGCACAACGTATGGGCGGCTACTTCAAATTTGTTCCTTTGGAGTTCCGTTTTTCCGTTGATTATTTCGGTTACTTCGGGGCCTTGTTTTCCCATAAACAATTGCACAATATTTTTGTTTCTTTAATGTAGTATTTTCATTAAAGTTTTTGTACCCAAGCAAATTAATTTTGCGATTCACTTTGGGATTTTTGCAAATATAAAATATTTTTGTTTTAACTGTTTAATAACTTTCAGTAAACATTAAAGTTTTTGTAACACACCCAAGCAAATTAATTTTGCGATTCACTTTGGGATTTTGTGTAATAAACTTTCAAAAAACTTTATTTTAATTTAAACTTTTTGAACTGTTCTAAAAACTTTCAATAAACTTTATTTCAATTTGCACAACACAACACCACTGATTTTAAGTTTCGGCGCCAGTTAAGGAATTATTCCTTATTTATTTTAAAAAAAATAATTTTTTGAGAGGAAGACCTCTTTACTTTATTAAACTCAAAAAGATAGTAAATTACAATTTGAAATTTCTAAACTTAATGCTAAAAATGTTTTACAATGTTTTTGCATAATAGACAATATTTATAATAATTTTATTGAAATATTATATTCTATTTCACAGAAACTAAACTTGTCAATTAATGAGTTTGTTTCTGTGAGAAAATTTTTACGGAATGCAATTTGTAATAGGATATTAGAAGACAAAACATTTATAGGAATGTAATATGAAGGTTAATTAACTTATATATATATTTTTTTTTTCCATTTAGGAACAGGGTAGGGCGTCTACTAGACTGGACCATCTGACTCTGTTGGGGGCAATCGCTTTCAGTTCACCCCATGTCTTGCCAGTTTGTTTTGCTTCAGCTAGCACCGTTTTTTTCTACGTCATGGGTGGTCTTCCAACTCTCCTTTTACCTTGTGGATTCCGATCTAAGGATATCCGTGTTATATCTTCATCTGGTTTCCTCAGTGTATGTCCTATCCATCTCCATTTCCTTTGTTTTATCTCGGTCTCAATGTCTAACTGCTCTGTCTGCCGCAGAAGTTCCTGGTTACAGATGGTGTTCGGCCAGAAGCATTTGATCAGTCTTCTCAGGCATTTGTTCACAAACACCTGTAGTTGATTTGTGATCTTTCTTGTATGTTTCCACGTTTCACACCCATACAGTAGTACTGACTTTACACATGAATTGAACATTCGTAGCTTTGTCTTTCTTGACAGGACGGATGCATTCCAGATCTTGTGAAGCATATTGAACGTATTTCTGGCTTTGTTAATACGCTGACTGATATCTTCTTCAGTCCCGCCTGTTTTTGCCTCAGTACATCCAAGGTACACAAATTTGTCAACTTCGTCCACTTGTGTATTGTTGATGGTAATTGGTGTTATCGTTTTGGTGTTCAATCTCATAGCCTTTGTCTTTCTGATATTAATGTTGAGACCAACTTCATGTGCAAGGGCTGATAGCTTCTGTATTTTCTGCTGCATGTCAGTATGTGTGTGTGTAAGTAGACAGATGTCATCTGCGTAGTCTAGATCATTGAGCCGTCTTGTTGTGTTCCATTGGATTCGATTTGGACTTGCATCATCGAGCTTTCTCATGATGCTATCTAGTACTATTAGGAATAGTAGCGGGGATAGTACACAGCCTTGTCTCACTCCTCGGTGGTTGTAGTATTTATCACTTTGCTGTCCTTTGTATTGTATTCTGTTTCCAGCATCACGATACATTTCTTTGATTAGATCAACTATTTTCTTCGGGACGCCCATTTCACAAAGTGTCTTCCATATCGCGCTTCTGTTGATTGAGTCGAAGGCGCGTTCGAAGTCCACGAAGAGGAGATGCAATGGTGAATTCTATTCGTTTGATTGCTCTATGATGATACGGATTGTGTTGATATGATCGGTACAGCTTCTACTTGTCTACAGCCGGCTTGTTCATTTCTTAGTTTCATGTTAATTGATGGAGATATTCTTTCGAGAATGATCATCGTTAGTATTTTCATTATTGTGTTGAGATATGCCTCTCCAATTTTTGTCACCTTTCTGCCAATCACCTTTCTTTGGAATTGTTATGGTTAAACTTTCTTTCCATTTGGTTGTTATTTTACCTTTGTTTCATACATCAGCTAATAGTGGTGTTAGAGCTTCTGCTGTTGTGTTTACATCTGCTTTGAGTAATTCTGCTGATATATTATCTGTTCCAGCAGATTTTTTATTCTTGAGTTTCTGTATGGCATCTCTAACTTCCCGTTCCGTTGGTGGATGGGTGCTGATAGTTTCGTTATAGTTGTCATCCGGAGACTGCAAATTATCTTCATGTTGGTGGCAGTTGTCTTCGAAGTATTCTTTCCATCTATATAGCTGTTGTTCATGTGTTGTGAGGGTTTGACCAGATTCATCCTTTATTGGTGGAGTGTTTGTATATTTGTTGGTGACCTTTCTCACACATTTGTGTAGTGTGCGCATATTTCTATTAGCTGCTGCTGTTTCTGCAGTCTTGAGAATGCTTTCTATATATCTTCTGCGATCATTCCTTGCCATCTTTTTAACTTGTTTTGCTGTACTTTCATATTTGTTGCGGGTCTCGGTTGTGTTCTGGTGACACAATTGCAACTTGAGCTGACGACGCTCTTCAATTTTCTTCCAGGTATCATCGCTAATCCATGGTTTCCGTGATTTGTCTTGGTATCCAAGCACATCTGTAGCAGTTTTGACGTAAGCTTCTTTAACTTGTTCCCATTTTTCATCAATGCTGGTGGTTTCGTTGTTTGGTAGATTGAGCTGGAGCGATTCCTTGAAGGTGTTATTTGTGTTTTTGTCGCTCAATCTGTTGATGTTAAATTTCCTCTGACATGACTTGTTATGTTTTACAGCGGCTAGTTTAATTTTGAATGTTGCAATTACCAGTTGCTGGTCGCTGTGTATGTCTTGCTCCTCGCTTTGCTCTGACGTCTTGTAGTGAGGATAGAAACTTCTTATTCAACAGTACGTGATCAATTTGGCTCTTGGTTCTTCGATTTGGTGATGTCCAAGTGTATTTGTGTATGTTCTTATGTGGGAACTTGCTGCCACCTATGACTAGTTGATTTGTGACATAACAATCGATGAGCCTGTCTCCATTATTGTTACGTGTTGATTCTAGTGCATGTTTGCCCATGACTGATTCCATTCCGGTGTCGTCGGTTCCAATTTTTGCATTGAAATCACCTTGTATTATTTTGATGTCATTTCGGTGTGCACTAGCCAGTGTTGCTTGGAGCTGTTTGTAGAATTCATCTTTTGTCGCATTATCAGCTTCTTCCGTAGGTGCTTAGCACTGCATGATCGTTGTATTTTTAATTTTCGACTGGAATCTTGCTGTTGTTATTCTGCTACTGATTGGTTTCCATTCGAGAAGTGCTTTCTTTGCGTTAGGTGTTATTAATATTGCTACGCCTTGTTCATGTGTGTTGGATTTACCAGAGAACATCATGTAATTTCATGCAGTTGTTGTTAACTCGCCGCTGTTTTTCCATCTTACTTCACTGAGTCCTAGTATCTCGATGTTATATTCTTGCATTACTTTCTCAACTTGTGCTAACCTCGATGTTTCTATCAGAGTTCTGACATTCCAGTTTCCTACTCGTGTCCGGGTACAGTAGCCAAGGGTCGATATTTGATTTTTCCGGTTTTGTTTTGTTTCGATTTTCTTTCTAGTATTCGTTTCTTTAAGCATTTGAATTTCGGATTCACCTTTCGGATTAACGGGTGATTGGGCCATCGAATCCTAGCCAGTTTCCAGGGCTGCTGGATAAGGCATACTGGCATACCGTGGGCGAGATATTCCTGCTTCAATGTGATTCAAACATATTTCCATATTTTTTTTTTCTGATGAAGTTCCCAAGCGGTCACCCGTTTAAGTTGGAACCCTTCCCAGTGTTGCTTAACTTCCTTGTAAGTGATGTTGACTTATCCACTTCTCCATCTCGCTCACACATATATATATATATATATATATATATATATATATATATATATATATATATATATATATATATATATATATATATATATATATATATATATATATATATATATATATATATATATATATATATATATATATATATATATATATATATATATATATATATATATATATATATATATATATGAGGAGGTCCACACCAAAACGTTACATTTCCATCATAAATGATTTTACACAATTTGAGAAAATGTAATTACACTACTAAAGTCTTAAGCAAGCTCTATTTCACAAAGGGGAAAAACAATCCTTGTTTAAGCATAAATAAATTAGGTCAGTCATAATTTGAATATTATGATTCCAAAGATATGATAATCATATATATTTAAAAAAAATGTTACGTTTTGGTGCAACCAATTGGTAATGTAGCGTTTTGGTGAGACCATTTTAGAAATGTAACTTTTTGACTATGACCTACTACTTCTATTACCATTGTAGAAAGAACGTTACTTTAAAATTATGACAAATGTCATTTTTCGATATGAATAGAAGTTTTAGAGATATTATTTATTTTAAAAGAAAAACTTAAATTCTAAGAGCACATTCTTCTTCGCAACAATCACAAATTTCCACAAGCTGATCAGTTTGGAACTGTTCAATTCCAGGAGTTGGTCGCTCTCCGTCCAACAGCGTTATAAAGAATTCTAAGTCTTCAAAATCTCTCCATGTCTCACCATACTGTTTCACCAGTAAATTAGTTATATCTCTTTTTCTCGTTTGAAACTGTATTCCCTACGGCAATTGTGCGATCAACGTTATTTCTTTACAATTTGTTTTGTTTGTTTTGCGAATTACTCGTTATGAAAGCTCTTCGTTAAGCGAGATTGTACTGTGTGTTTTCGGAAAAGTTATTAACTACAAAGTTAATTATATTAAAAAAGAGTATTTTAAAAATAATTATTTATGGGCTTAAAACTAAAATAAAAATATTTCCGTGTTGTTGTTTACAGATAAACGCAAAGTATGTAAAAATATGGTAGAAAATATTACGATTGTGACTAAGAGCATGTAATATTAGCTAATGTAAAGTAAAAATGTTACCTTTTGGTGCAACTTGTCGATGTCATAGCGGTATTTTACGAAATTTAACGCATTTTTTTGCAATTTCAGTCGAATTTTCGATGTAATTCAGTATTTGGAACCGATCTACATCATAACTTTTTTTCTAAGAAAATTGGAAATGTTACGTTTTGGTGTGGACCTCCATATATATATATATATATATATATATATATATATATATATATATATATATATATATATATATATATATATATATATATATATATATATATATATATATATATATATATATATATATATATATATATATATATATATATATATATATATATATATATATATATATATATATATATATATATATATATATATATATATATATTTATATATATATATATATATATATATATATATATATATATATATATATATATATATATATATATATATATATATATATATATATATATATATATATATATATATTATTTAAATAATAAAATCTTTGGATGAAGCCAATAAATAAAACAATAATTATAATTTTTTATCGACAATTGTTTTGGTTTTTAATGATAAACCATCTTCAAGGATAATATTTTGGTAAAAATTCTTATACAAAAATAATATAACAACAATAAATTGACATAAATATGAAAAACTAACAATCAAAAAAGAAAAAGCTAACTATAGTTAGCTTTTTCTTTTTTGATTGTTAGTTTTTCATATTTATGTCAATTTATTGTTGTTATATTATTTTTGTATAAGAATTTTTACCAAAATATTATCCTTGAAGATGGTTTATCATTAAAAACCGAAACAATTGTCGATAAAAAATTATAATTATTGTTTTATTTATTGGCTTCATCCAAAGATTTTATTATTTAAATAATATATACAAGCCAAATATCAAATCTTATATTATATATATATATATATATATATATATATATATATATATATATATATATATATATATATATATATATATATATATATATATATATATATATATATATATCCCAAGTAACAATTTCGGTTTTATATAAGCTCTTCTAGTGCTCTAGAGCTATAATATACAGCTGGTTGCTTTATATTTTGCTGATGCAGCGCTGTTGTGGTGCTAAATTTGCTACTTTTACAGCATTATTTGCTCTAAAGAAGTGGTTTAATAATATTTAATAGAGCTATATTAGCTAAATAAAGGTTGACTGTTAGAGTTTTTAAGAGCTAATGTTACTTTTTGAATACAAATACTAGTAATTTTTTCAATGAAACTTTATGTTTACATAAACTTTACAATATATCGACATGGTTTTAAAATGTTTTGATGACCATAACAATATTCTGTCAAATAAATTCTTTTATAAATTAAATGGCAATTTGTTATATTTTAAATAAATAATATATGTAATTACTTTAATTGAAAATATGTATACAAATTTTATGTGCCATTTATTTTTTATGGTGAATAGTGATAGTTTAGAACTAAAATTTTAGTGCGCCCTTATTATATTAGTTCTGTGTATTTGGTGGCAAAATAGAAAAATTATAAATTTTTTTTTAATATTTTGAAACATTTTTCACTGTTTCAGGTTTGTTAAATAAATTTATTTTGGTGAATTCATCTTTAAAAAAATTCTTAGTTATAAATGGTTAACAATAGAAATCCAGTTATCGTGATATGTCATATTTCCAAAATACATCATTATCAAAAATAATTATTAAAACATTTTTGGCCATTATGGTGATATTTTTTACTCCATCTTTATAAAAACGAAGATGGTGGCAAATTATACCAATATAGTGCTACCTATTACATATTACTCCTTTATAATGCTATTTATAACGGTTTATTTTAATATAGAGCTATCACAATCGCATTATTTTTTTATAAAGCTATTTGCTCTGTGAAACTGTTCTTTTTTTTGTGTCACAAATGCTTTATTGTATAATAAAATTATTATGTTACAAAGCAAATAGCTTTATATAGAAGTAGTGTGATTAAGAAAGCTCTAAACTTTTAAGGAAAATGTCACACATAATCAAATGTCAATGTCACACATAATAAAATGTCAACGTTAGTTGAAATTACGTTTGACTGAAAAACGCAACCATTTTGAGCTATTGAAGATTCAAAAACTCACAATAACTCAAAATTTACGTAAAAAATAAGCTCTGTTATATTTGAGCGCTTTTTATATTAGAAAAAAACAGTTTATAAATAGACATTAACGCTATATTACAGTAAGATTTCATAATGCTTATAGCTTTAAATAAGCTCAATTATAGCTCGCTTTGCTGTTGCAACGGTGAAATACAGCTCATAGGTCTATAATAAGTGGTGCTGCACTACTTTAGTTTAAGAGCTTTATATTATGTTATGAAGCTATTGTAATGCTATTCTAACAACTGCCTGCTCTATATTTTATTAGAGCTATGAGTTTTCAAAAACTATTTTATAAAGCAACAATAATTTTGTTTAGTGCTCCAAGTATCACTCGACAAATAAAACGCGCAACTAGCAACAAACAATCTTCTCTAGAGCTTCAGTACAGTATCTTGATACTAATAGCTCTAAGAATTGTTACTTGGGATATATATATATATATATATATATATATATATATATATATATATATATATATATATATATATATATATATATATATATATATATATATATATATATATATATATATATATATATATATATATATATATATATATATATATATATATATATATATATATATATATATATATATATATATATATATATATATATATATATATATATATATATATATATTAGGGTGGCACTTATTTTCTTATTTTGCATTTTTGAAGGGTGCCGGTCAAAATTTTGTTCCTTTATACATGTGTAACTAGAATCTGAAGTTTGGGCTCAATTGAACAATTTTATCACGTGGCGACTTAAGCTCAAAGTTGAGAAATTTCATAAAAAATATTTCTTATCAACTTAAAAATTGGAAAACTCGAACAAAATAAGTAAAGGGTCCGTCACTGTGACATGGACTATGGCCCTTTGTAGTATACGTGCTAGAACAAGTTGAGTCTCGTGCAACCTGTCCATCCCTATATAATTTAAAAGTGTCTGTCAAAAGGTGTGACGCAATGTTAAATCGAAAGACACTATTCATATAACATAATGTCAATCTCTTGTTACTTTACGCAAATAACTTATTTAATAAGTTTAATAAAAAAATTAAAGCAAACAAAAGTTTTTTATAATTTTACTGTTACTCTATATATATATCAGCTTGTTAGGCCATCTTCTGGAGTAATCCAGATTACTCCAGAAGAAGGTCTAACAAGCTGAAATATATATAGAGTAACAGTAAAATTATAAAAAAATTTTGTTTTCTTTAATTTTTCTATTAAACTTATTAAATAAGTTATTTGCGTAAAGTAACAAGAGATTGACATTATCTTATTTGAAAACTTACGCCAAGTGCCAATGGCAAACAGTGTATAATTTAAAATGTATAATTTAAAATTTGGGAGCTTCATTGGATAAATTTATTGAATACCAAAATTCATCCCAGCAATTCTCATCGCCTCTAGCAGTATCTGCATTATCTCTTATTTGTTCTGAAATTTTTGTTTTATTAAAATCGTTTGTTTTGTTTTGTGATTATTGCGGTTGGCTTATTTTATTTTTTTTTAATTTTAAAAATATGGCTTCCCCAAACAATTCTCCCTCGCGTCCTGCCTCACCTGTGAATGCATTGGGTGTTAATGAAGCACCCATGTTAATGACTCATCAGCAGTTAGCTGATATTATCCAAGGAAACTGCTTGCAGCAGTTTGCCCATCAACAGTTCATGGCACTGCGGCAGATGCCACCACCTAGCTCACAACCTCCAACAACTGAACCAGATGTAGCTACAGTGAGCAATATTAATTTTGTTAAATTTAAAGCTCCGCAAAATTTGTTTGACCAAAACGCAATTGTTTAGTTCAGGATGTTGGAACTAAAATTTTTTAGTTCGAATGTTAGGTCGGAAATAACCAAATATTCACTTCACATGCATTAAGTGCAATTGATTCACGATTGCATAACAAATTGGCACCGTTGCTCTTTAAAGAGATAGGTACTACTACCTTTAAGACGAAGGTAATTAAACGATACTACCTTTAAGACGAAGGTAATTAAAATTTTGGGCGACAGCGATAAGGCAAAAGTTAATAATATTTTGCATAAATTAGTATTAGGTGATGAAAAACCTACACAGTTGCTAGCTGAATTCCGAATTAACGGTGCTGATATGAACAATGGCATTATCAAACAACTTTGGATGGCACGTCTTCCTGAAAGCATCCAACTTGTTTTATCGTCTTTCAAAAACGATTTGCCATTAACGTTGTTGGCAGAACGTGCCGACAATCTTATGGAAACGTTGTCACAGAGACAAATGTTTGCAATGAACTACTTCTACTTCTGCACAATCAACTAACTCAAACCGGTTTCATCAAAGTGCTTCTCAACATAAAAAAAATCGAAACATTAATGAAATTCTTAATAATTTTAAAACGCAAATGCTGGGTGAAATTCACTCGATAGTAAATGCTGGTCATGGGCCGCGCTCTAAATCTCGTGATAACCGTTGGAGTACTTCTAGATCAAAGTCTAGAGAATTAAAAATTAATTCGAACATTTGTTTTTACCACTCTATATTTAAAGACAAAGCACAACGCTGCGTCACTAGATGTTTTTTAAAAAGGTTTAATATTTCCACAACATTTTAAAAATCACATCCATGCACATGGAGTAACTTAAGTGAATACAAAGAAGCGCAAAAAATTGTAAGTTGTTTAAAGATAGTCAACGATCCAGCAGAACGATGCATAAAATTAATGGAAGAGTTCAACGATAAAATAACTAAAGATGAAGATCAAAAACAATTTTTGTTAAAGGTAAACAATAAGCAATAATTTAAGATAATTTAAGCATATATAGAATGAGAATTAATTTTATTTCATGCATTTTCAGACCGTTCAAGACTACCGTAAGAAATATCCAAAATCTGCTACATTGAAGGATTTGAAAAGGCCTTTATAATTTTGTTAACATTATAAAATAGATTCCTGTTTTTAAACATTAAATGATACTTTAGAAACTATTATTTAAAGGTCAGCGAAAAAAGAAGAAATTTAATTAGATTTGTTTTATTGTTATTGTAAAATAGTAAATTAGTATTATACTAAGTAACGATGAGAACATTAATTAAAACGTTTCATTAAAATAACTAAAAATTATTATTTTAAGCCAATAAATGATCATATGAATTTTTTAAATAATCAGAATCTGTTTGTTTATTAATCGAATTTTTTGATTTTTTTATGTAAATCATTTCTAAGATACTGCGTTTACGGAAGTTTGATTCTTTATGTAGAATTTTAGGTAGATTTCATATAAAAATCTACCTATTGTAACGTGCTTCATCTCGGAATTTCGGAAAAATTTTGGTGCCAAACGACTATATATGATAAGCGGAGACGGAAAATCAAAATGAAAAAAAAATTTATATATATATATATATATATATAACGATATGAGGTATAACAGAATTATCCGGCACTCTCACGGTCGCACTTTTCGACCTACACCAAAAATATTATGTGTGTATATTACGGCAAACAATCTCTTGGACAAGTTCGCGAACTGGCCATATCGGGGTACCATTTAAGCGGCTAGAGCTTTAAAAGTCGAATAATCTAAGACGTTATAACTTCCGTTTGAATCATAATGGTTAAATAAAATTGATAAATATTGAATATTTAAACTATTTTTTATCATTTTTTGCAAAATGAAAACCTCAGCGCAAAAGGTTCCTGAAAAATCAGCTGTTTTAAAAATGTACTGAACTTTGTTGTCCTCGATATAGATGAAAATAACGAAGCTTTCAAATGAAAACCTTCCAAAACATAAATACGAAGATAAATCTATCCAAAACTTAAAAAATAAATTGTTTAAGTTCAGAGGTTGAGACCCTGGGTCGGTTAAAACAAAAACAAACGCAAACGTCCATGTCTTCATCATTTTTGAGTTTCTTTTGCTTAAACTCATATTTTCTTTTAGATTAACTTTTCAACTATAATCTCAGAAATTTTCAGCTTTCTATCCCTAGAGGCTCCAATTTTATAAGCTTAAACAAAAAACCTTTTACATATCTTACAAAGCCTAATATATGTGAAAATTAAAAAAATGAAAATTTATATAAAATTAAAATTGAATTTTGTTTTAGTTTTGTTGACATTTACTTGCAAATACTATTCGAACAAATTGATAGATCTTTGTGCGATAGGCGTTCAAAAGGATCTATATATGAAAAACATTTTAGGGAGCTATTATATAATTTACCAACCGAATAATTAGTTAGTGTTAATTAAACAGTAAAATTAAGCATGTAAATTCCTATAAAAATAACAGATATGTATAAACTTTAGTAAAACATGTGTTAATATCACACAGCGTTTAAAAAAATTCATATTTAATAACATAAAACCATAATGATCACCCCCAAATCTAATTAACCAAATTTTTGTTCTACATGGTTATTTAGATATTGTATATATAAAAGAAAAATTGCGAAGATTGCATTTGTATGCAATTTTTCAATTTATTTGTATTGTTTTTATTTTGAATTTTTGTTTTGTATTCAAATTGCATATAGAACCAATTACATATGTTATTAGGAATTTTGTTTTGTTTTACGTAGATTTAATATATTAGGTAGATTTCATATATGCCAAACGACTATATATGTAAAGCGGAGACGGAAAAACAAAAAAAAAATTATACATATATATATATATATATATATAACGATATGAGGTATAACGGAATTTAGCGGCACTCTCACGGTCGCATTTTTCGACCTAGACCAAAATTTTTTTCTGAGCGTATTGCGGCAAACAATTTCTTGGATAAGTTCGACAACTGGCCATATCCGGGTACAGGTTAAGAGTCTAGAGCCTTGAAACTGTCAAAAACAAAGCGTTATAACGGCCGTTTGGGGCAAATTATGTTAAAAAAATTTATAAATATTATTAATTATTTGAACATATTTCTATCATTTTTTAAAAAGCCAGATATCTGCAATAAAAGGTTCTTTAGCTATCTGCAATAAACTGTGTGAAGTACAACGGCATTTCGCGGCACTTTCACGGTCGCATTTTTTCACTTACGTTAAAAATATTTTCTGGGTATGTTGCGGCAAACAGTTTCCTGAATATGTTTGACAATTGGCCATATCGGGGTACAGGTTAAGTGCTTAGAGCCCAAAAACTGTATAAAATAATGTTTATTTTTAAAGTTTGTTTAATACTTCTGTTTTTAATTAGTGTTTTTATAAAGTAATCTGATAAATCCGATTCTAATTGCACACATAACTGTCTGATCCCGAAATCTACCTATTTCTAGCGGATATACCTGCCGCTCGGACTTTTTTTAATTACTGACTACTAGAATAGAATACAGTTTACAGTTGAACATGAAGTAAACAAAACATTGCCCTTTTTAGATATTAGGATTATCCATAATGATGACGGTTCTTTGATTACAGACTGGTACCATAAAGATTCATGGTCGGGACGCTATCTTAATTTTGATTCGTGGCTTCCGTTCTCATACAAAATTAATACTATTTCTATTCTCACACAAAAAATTATAAAATTGTCTAATGATAATTTCCATCAAAAAAATTTCGATCTTTTAACAAAAACCCTACTCCATAATAACTATCCAATACATCTTATTAATAAAACTATTAGACAGACTAAATTTAAATTGTCACAACAAGATTATAATATTAATCAACAAGATAACGTTACAACTATCAATAATGAAATCACTCCTGTTAATAACATTAAATTCGTATCTGTTCCATATATAAAAGATTTGCACGGTAAAATAAAAAATTTATTACAAAACTATAATATTAAAACAGTAGGTAGACCTTGTTCTAATTTAGGTGATATAATTTTTTCAAAATTAAAAGATAGAGATCCGATCGAATTACAGTCTAACGTAATTTACCAAGTAACTTGTGATTGTGGTGTCAATTATACAGGACAAACAAAACAACTTCTTAAAAATAGGATTTACCAACATTCCCATGACGCAAGATATCAAAATTGTAATGTTACTCCTAACGCTCAAGTTATTTCTTCACATAGTGCTCTTTCACGTCACCTTAATAATCATAATCATTCTATAAACTTGTCGAATGTAAAAAGTCCGAGCGGCAGGTATATCCGCTAGAAATAGGTAGATTTCGGGATCAGACTTTATAAAAACACTAATTAAAAACAGAAGTATTAAACAAACTTTAAAAATAAACATTATTTTATACAGTTTTTGGGCTCTAAGCACTTAACCTGTACCCCGATATGGCCAATTGTCAAACATATTCAGGAAACTGTTTGCCGCAACATACCCAGAAAATATTTTTAACGTAAGTGAAAAAATGCGACCGTGAAAGTGCCGCGAAATGCCGTTGTACTTCACACAGTTTATTGCAGATAGCTAAAGAACCTTTTATTGCAGATATCTGGCTTTTTAAAAAATGATAGAAATATGTTCAAATAATTAATAATATTTATAAATTTTTTTAACATAATTTGCCCCAAACGGCCGTTATAACGCTTTGTTTTTGACAGTTTCAAGGCTCTAGACTCTTAACCTGTACCCGGATATGGCCAGTTGTCGAACTTATCCAAGAAATTGTTTGCCGCAATACGCTCAGAAAAAAATTTTGGTCTAGGTCGAAAAATGCGACCGTGAGAGTGCCGCTAAATTCCGTTATACCTCATATCGTTATATATATATATATATATGTATAATTTTTTTTTTGTTTTTCCGTCTCCGCTTTACATATATAGTCGTTTGGCATATATGAAATCTACCTAATATATTAAATCTACGTAAAACAAAACAAAATTCCTAATAACATATGTAATTGGTTCTATATGCAATTTGAATACAAAACAAAAATTCAAAATAAAAACAATACAAATAAATTGAAAAATTGCATACAAATGCAATCTTCGCAATTTTTCTTTTATATATACAATATCTAAATAACCATGTAGAACAAAAATTTGGTTAATTAGATTTGGGGGTGATCATTATGGTTTTATGTTATTAAATATGAATTTTTTTAAACGCTGTGTGATATTAACACATGTTTTACTAAAGTTTATACATATCTGTTATTTTTATAGGAATTTACATGCTTAATTTTACTGTTTAATTAACACTAACTAATTATTCGGTTGGTAAATTATATAATAGCTCCCTAAAATGTTTTTCATATATAGATCCTTTTGAACGCCTATCGCACAAAGATCTATCAATTTGTTCGAATAGTATTTGCAAGTAAATGTCAACAAAACTAAAACAAAATTCAATTTTAATTTTATATAAATTTTCATTTTTTTAATTTTCACATATATTAGGCTTTGTAAGATATGTAAAAGGTTTTTTGTTTAAGCTTATAAAATTGGAGCCTCTAGGGATAGAAAGCTGAAAATTTCTGAGATTATAGTTGAAAAGTTAATCTAAAAGAAAATATGAGTTTAAGCAAAAGAAACTCAAAAATGATGAAGACATGGACGTTTGCGTTTGTTTTTGTTTTAACCGACCCAGGGTCTCAACCTCTGAACTTAAACAATTTATTTTTTAAGTTTTGGATAGATTTATCTTCGTATTTATGTTTTGGAAGGTTTTCATTTGAAAGCTTCGTTATTTTCATCTATATCGAGGACAACAAAGTTCAGTACATTTTTAAAACAGCTGATTTTTCAGGAACCTTTTGCGCTGAGGTTTTCATTTTGCAAAAAATGATAAAAAATAGTTTAAATATTCAATATTTATCAATTTTATTTAACCATTATGATTCAAACGGAAGTTATAACGTCTTAGATTATTCGACTTTTAAAGCTCTAGCCGCTTAAATGGTACCCCGATATGGCCAGTTCGCGAACTTGTCCAAGAGATTGTTTGCCGTAATATACACACATAATATTTTTGGTGTAGGTCGAAAAGTGCGACCGTGAGAGTGCCGGATAATTCTGTTATACCTCATATCGTTATATATATATATATATATATATATATATAAATTTTTTTTTCATTTTGATTTTCCGTCTCCGCTTATCATATATAGTCGTTTGGCACCAAAATTTTTCCGAAATTCCGAGATGAAGCACGTTACAATAGGTAGATTTTTATATGAAATCTACCTAATAATAGTGGTACAAAACTAACAAAATTACAGTTTATTGAAGCTTTGAAGTTAGTTCTTAATAGTTGTGAATTCAAATTTAATAATAAAACTTACAAACAAATTTTTGGCTCCCCAATGGGATCACCTGTTAGTCCTATGGTAGCCAATTTAGTAATGGAACATATTGAAGATAATGTCCTTGAAATCTCATACAAAATTAATACTATTTCTATTCTCACACAAAAAATTATAAAATTGTCTAATGATAATTTCCATCAAAAAAATTTCGATCTTTTAACAAAAACCCTACTCCATAATAACTATCCAATACATCTTATTAATAAAACTATTAGACAGACTAAATTTAAATTGTCACAACAAGATTATAATATTAATCAACAAGATAACGTTACAACTATCAATAATGAAATCACTCCTGTTAATAACATTAAATTCGTATCTGTTCCATATATAAAAGATTTGCACGGTAAAATAAAAAATTTATTACAAAACTATAATATTAAAACAGTAGGTAGACCTTGTTCTAATTTAGGTGATATAATTTTTTCAAAATTAAAAGATAGAGATCCGATCGAATTACAGTCTAACGTAATTTACCAAGTAACTTGTGATTGTGGTGTCAATTATACAGGACAAACAAAACAACTTCTTAAAAATAGGATTTACCAACATTCCCATGACGCAAGATATCAAAATTGTAATGTTACTCCTAACGCTCAAGTTATTTCTTCACATAGTGCTCTTTCACGTCACCTTAATAATCATAATCATTCTATAAACTTGTCGAATGTAAAAATTCTACATAAAGAATCAAACTTCCGTAAACGCAGTATCTTAGAAATGATTTACATAAAAAAATCAAAAAATTCGATTAATAAACAGATTCTGATTATTTAAAAAATTCATATGATCATTTATTGGCTTAAAATAATAATTTTTAGTTATTTTAATGAAACGTTTTAATTAATGTTCTCATCGTTACTTAGTATAATACTAATTTACTATTTTACAATAACAATAAAACAAATCTAATTAAATTTCTTCTTTTTTCGCTGACCTTTCATATAATAACGTAAAACCAACCTGTCTATCAAAATTGTATATCATCACATTTTATATTTTTTTGATTTATTCATATTTAGTATTCTATGATTATTATTTTGTTTTATTTCAATTATTACAAAGGATTCGTTTTCTGTATGTTGAACTTTTTTTCGATAATTAGTTTTACTAAACTTTTTTTTAAAATATTTTTTTAACTTCTATTTATTTTTTTTTTTTTGGTAAGCTATTGTTGTTATATTCAATGTTTCTAGATTGTATATTTTATTTTATTGAATTTCAGTTCTGATGATGACGTTTTGTAAATGACGTCGAAACATGTTAAAAACATTTATAATAATAAAATTTATTAATCTATATTAATAATTTGTTATTATTTATAAATTTTTAAAACAAGGCTATAACCCAAGAAAATCAACGTTATATATATATATATATATATATATATATATATATATATATATATATATATATATATATATATATATATATATCCTTATATCCTTATATATCCTTATATATATATATATCCTATATATATATCCCTATATATATATATATAAAACATCCTTCCATTGTGTGCGCAATTTAATCGGCGAACAAGAATTTCAGAGTTATCTCACCCATTTGCTGTCCAAATACCTCGTTGTAGAGCTATGTCCTTCCAGAACGATTATTTTAATAGAGTGGTCAAATTATGGAACTCAATGCCCGGCTCCGTATTTCCCGATGAATATTCTCCTCAGATGTTTAAAGAAAATGTCCATCGTCATTTAAAAGAATCAGTATAGTTATTCCTATATCCTCATTCCTTCCATTTTCCTCATCTCTTTCCTTTATAGTTGACATGGTATCTTCGGATATTCAAAGAGTCTAAATAATGAATATTTCATATTTAGTGAGCTAAACATGTCTAACTAATTAATACAAAAAAAAAAACATTAAAATAACAAATTTCAAAATTTCTGCTGACAGAATTCTATCAACTGAATTCTGTGGACAGAATTTAAGTGAATGAAACCTTTGAAAAACTCTGTCGAAGATTTAAATCAATCGACAGAAATTTTGATCAAAATTGTGTTGGATGATGTCGATTCTGACAACAGAAAAGGTTCTTTCGACAGAAAAACAACCTACAGCAAATCCAGGCTTAAACTAAAACCAAATATACTAGATTTCAACAAAACTATTTATATGAAAAAAAAAACTTCTCGCGATCGACTTAAATTTTCTTTGCGATGGACCAGTCGATCGCGATCGACGGGTTGGGCACACCTGCTATAGTACAACGCTGTGTACAAACTATTCAATATGTGGAGTTTCCGAATCGAGGCGCCAGCCGAGATTTGTACCCACATTAACCCCAAAATGGCTTATGTCCGTGCATCTTACACTATTTTTTATTCGCCGCAAGCAAAATATTGAAAAAAATTAATTTTAATCTTAATCGAAATTAAACATTTTATAAATTTGGAAATAAAAATATGTTGAACAAGTAACCTTTGACCAAAATATTTGTTATTTTTTTCAAGCAAATCGTATAACTATGACAACAAAAAATAACAAACATTTTATTTGGATTATGAAATTTTTAATTGAAAGTTGCTTTGATAAAAATTTCTGTTTTTTATATAATTTAAACAAATACATACAAATGTTTTTTACTTTTTTGGTCATTGCTACGTCGACGACAAGATATATGGTTAAAAAGTGGCTATGGCCGCAAATTACAGTAATAAAGCAACACTTTGATATGTAGGCGAATAAAAAATATATTACATATGTGTGAATTGTTTATTTAATAAAAAAAATATTTAAAATAGTTTGTAACTTTGTGCATAGCAAATTTCAGATGAGAATATATTTTCATGTTTCACACTTTTCAGAAATCAAAGCTTGATTTTTTAGTAGTCGGGTTTTAGTTTTTGAACTTTTAATTTCAATTATTTTGGAGTTATTATTATATATTAGACGCATATTACACTATCAAATATATTGGTCAAATAAAAAAATTTGACATGAAATTGGACAGTGTAATACCTATAAAATAAAATCTGCCATTTTCTTGGTCAAAAATAGTCTTTTCATCCAATTTCGATGACAATTTTTTTTGACTTCTAGCGGGAAACGATCAATTTTAATAATCGATTCAAATTAGAGTTTTTTTCAATTTTATATTGATTTTTGTTAATTAAAATAAAGATGAAAGAAAAGTTTAAATTTAAAAAATAGATAGATAAGTTTAATTAATTTTTTTTTATTTTTTGCAGTTTTATTTTTATTCAAACTTTATAAAAGACAAATATATTTATTTGTTTACAGGTTTTACAGGTTTTCTATTCTATTTAACAGTTCTAATTAATATTAGAACCACTAAATTATCAAAAAGATTTGGTAGCATATTTGACATAGTGTAATATGCTTTTTCACCGTGATCAAATAAAAAACAAAAAATTACTTGACTAAAACTTGGGGATAGAAAATATTTGTCCAACATATTTGATAGTCTAATATGCGCCTTATACATATGTATTTTGGTAAGCTTTGGAGGGAAAATATGTTTGGCTCACATCAAAGGCGTGATTTCAGAAATTTTTCTCAATTATCGGGTGGAATGCAAGTAAAGCCGTAAGCTTAAGCTCACATTAAATATACATATTTTTGAAAGGTGCTAATTAAGCTCCACGAAAATCATAGCCCTGCTTTTTGCTTCGCCGTAATCGGGTAAAACATTACTGTTTCTGTTGTTTTGGCTCTATATTTGCTAATTGGTTACAATCAATTCACTCAGTTTTCTTATATAAATTTATGTTAACCGCTATTTTGTATAAATTATTTAAGAGCCAATGAGATTAAAACAGATTAAATAAGTTATTTTACTTATCTATTAAGCTTTTCGATCCATCAAGGCCGAAACTAAACGAGGGAAGAAAACATGAAACAAGATATAATGGAAAAAATTGTATGTAAAATAAACAGATCTCCGTTGATTCAACATACTGTCACGTTTTTTTACCATCCTTCGAATTGGCCTTACTCTCAATTCGATAAACGCAATCCCCAAATCACTTTCTGGGTTCTATCACTTATTAGTAAGTAAAAACACCAGGTTTTACTAAGTATTCCACAGCTTTATTATTTCACAACAACAGGAAAACAATACAGCAAACAATATTCCTATCTAGAATATTCAATAGCTTCAATAACTCCAACGTTCGCTTGTAGAAATTTCCAGTATAATCAAACGCAGCGTACAAAATTTCTTTTACAACTTTATTCACAATTAAATTAAATTTAACATAATTTAATGCTTCACTTAAACTATCGCAGTATAAATTATAACTTTATATCATCGCAGATTTAAAAAGTCCGAGCGGCAGGTATATCCGCTAGAAATAGGTAGATTTCGGGATCAGACAGTTATGTGTGCAATTAGAATCGGATTTATCAGATTACTTTATAAAAACACTAATTAAAAACAGAAGTATTAAACAAACTTTAAAAATAAACATTATTTTATACAGTTTTTTGGCTCTAAGCACTTAACCTGTACCCCGATATGGCCAATTGTCAAACATATTCAGGAAACTGTTTGCCGCAACATACCCAGAAAATATTTTTAACGTAAGTGAAAAAATGCGACCGTGAAAGTGCCGCGAAATGCCGTTGTACTTCACACAGTTTATTGCAGATAGCTAAAGAACCTTTTATTGCAGATATCTGGCTTTTTAAAAAATGATAGAAATATGTTCAAATAATTAATAATATTTATAAATTTTTTTAACATAATTTGCCCCAAACGGCCGTTATAACGCTTTGTTTTTGACAGTTTCAAGGCTCTAGACTCTTAACCTGTACCCGGATATGGCCAGTTGTCGAACTTATCCAAGAAATTGTTTGCCGCAATACGCTCAGAAAAAAATTTTGGTCTAGGTCGAAAAATGCGACCGTGAGAGTGCCGCTAAATTCCGTTATACCTCATATCGTTATATATATATATATATATGTATAATTTTTTTTTTGTTTTTCCGTCTCCGCTTTACATATATAGTCGTTTGGCATATATGAAATCTACCTAATATATTAAATCTACGTAAAACAAAACAAAATTCCTAATAACATATGTAATTGGTTCTATATGCAATTTGAATACAAAACAAAAATTCAAAATAAAAACAATACAAATAAATTGAAAAATTGCATACAAATGCAATCTTCGCAATTTTTCTTTTATATATACAATATCTAAATAACCATGTAGAACAAAAATTTGGTTAATTAGATTTGGGGGTGATCATTATGGTTTTATGTTATTAAATATGAATTTTTTTAAACGCTGTGTGATATTAACACATGTTTTACTAAAGTTTATACATATCTGTTATTTTTATAGGAATTTACATGCTTAATTTTACTGTTTAATTAACACTAACTAATTATTCGGTTGGTAAATTATATAATAGCTCCCTAAAATGTTTTTCATATATAGATCCTTTTGAACGCCTATCGCACAAAGATCTATCAATTTGTTCGAATAGTATTTGCAAGTAAATGTCAACAAAACTAAAACAAAATTCAATTTTAATTTTATATAAATTTTCATTTTTTTAATTTTCACATATATTAGGCTTTGTAAGATATGTAAAAGGTTTTTTGTTTAAGCTTATAAAATTGGAGCCTCTAGGGATAGAAAGCTGAAAATTTCTGAGATTATAGTTGAAAAGTTAATCTAAAAGAAAATATGAGTTTAAGCAAAAGAAACTCAAAAATGATGAAGACATGGACGTTTGCGTTTGTTTTTGTTTTAACCGACCCAGGGTCTCAACCTCTGAACTTAAACAATTTATTTTTTAAGTTTTGGATAGATTTATCTTCGTATTTATGTTTTGGAAGGTTTTCATTTGAAAGCTTCGTTATTTTCATCTATATCGAGGACAACAAAGTTCAGTACATTTTTAAAACAGCTGATTTTTCAGGAACCTTTTGCGCTGAGGTTTTCATTTTGCAAAAAATGATAAAAAATAGTTTAAATATTCAATATTTATCAATTTTATTTAACCATTATGATTCAAACGGAAGTTATAACGTCTTAGATTATTCGACTTTTAAAGCTCTAGCCGCTTAAATGGTACCCCGATATGGCCAGTTCGCGAACTTGTCCAAGAGATTGTTTGCCGTAATATACACACATAATATTTTTGGTGTAGGTCGAAAAGTGCGACCGTGAGAGTGCCGGATAATTCTGTTATACCTCATATCGTTATATATATATATATATATATATATATATATATATATAAATTTTTTTTTCATTTTGATTTTCCGTCTCCGCTTATCATATATAGTCGTTTGGCACCAAAATTTTTCCGAAATTCCGAGATGAAGCACGTTACAATAGGTAGATTTTTATATGAAATCTACCTAAAAATAGTACATTAATTAATTAGGAGCTAAAGTGATACTTTTTGTGTTCAGTCTATAGTTTGACAATTGAGTCTATAGATTGACAATGGTAGACGATACACAAAAAGTCACTTTAACTCCGAATTATATACAATATTTTTTCGGCAAACGTTTAAATTTTTTATAAATATGAAATTAATACATCAAAATTTTTATAAATATGAATTTTTATCGTCATAATTACTTACAAAAAAGAAAAAAAACATTTAAATTTGTATGAATAAAATTTTTTTATCAAAGCAGCTTTTTCAAAATTTCATAATCCAATTGAAATAGTTGTTATTTTGTTGTCATAGTTATACAATAATTAAAAATTTCATTATCCAATGAAACTGTTTGTTATGTTTTGTTGTCATAGTAACATACAATGATTCAAAATATCATAATCCAATGAGAATCAACCAATTTTTTGTTGTCATAGTTATACAATTTGTTTGAAAAAATAACAAAATAAGAAATGCTATTTTAAAGCCGCCGTAGTATAAAATAAAAATGGCGTTACTTTGGCAGCTGCAGTCAAAAAAGTAAGACTTTACCTAACTCCCTAGCGGAGGTAAAGTTAAACTTTACAGCCGTTTGCCGAAAAAAATAATTTCATTCTACAAAACGGAATTCCTTATATATAATTCTGCTTAATTTCTCGGTTATTCGGGGTCACTTTCTTTACGAAGAAACCTCGAGAAAATCTAAGAATATTCGATAACATTATTTTACCTAACATGTTTTGATTTAAAATGACATAAAATGATTTGATTCATAAAATAATTCAATTTTATTCCATGTTTTTGTTTTTATATTTAACTCTTTTTCTTAGAAAAATTTGACGTTGAATAAAATTTGTATTATATTTCGATTATGAAGAATCGTAACAATACATTTCGATTAGTTTTTATCCTACAAATTGTTCGTAAAACTCAACAACTGGTGTCTGTTGAGTGAATTTAATAGTTAGTGAAGTTAGTGAATTTAACAGACATGTCTGTTGATATTTATTTACGAACTAGAACAAGAACCTGATTGTTAAAATAATGAACATGTCTTTTGAAATATTAAAGAAATATTTTTATGGGTTTGTCGTTAGTAGGTAAACAATTATGTTAAAAAAATTACAGCTTCTTTTCTTTGTTTGTTTAAATCGGAAAAAATAGCACAAATTAAAATATAAATTTGTATTCGAATAGTCCCTGGGCCCACACCGATTTCATGTGACGATTACCACATATTTTATCCTTCGTGCCTTGCCTATCCTTTACGAATGCGAAAGCTTTTGTTGTGCCATTTTTTTCGATTCCGTCGCTTTTTTGTTCGGCAAGTTCCGAAAAATGTCGATTGCCCGGGATCTTGTAATTTTTTTTAACTATGGGGTTTGGAAATTTGATTTAGAACACGAGGGTAACTTTGTCCGACAAAAATTTGTCTGCTACAACCGAAACATACCAAAATGTCAGTTGTCGGACTCGACAATCGCAGACACATTTTGGTCGGGCAAGTTCACCCTCGTGTTCTAAAACAAATTTCCAACCCCCACAGTTAAAAAAAAAGGTGATTGGCAAATTTACAAGATCGCCGGCAATCGGCATTTTTCGGAGCTTGCTGAATGAAAAAGCGGCCGATTTCAGTCAAATCGCAGAACAAAAGTTTTCGGGCTCGTAAAGGACAGGCGTAAAATATAAAATATGTGTTAATCATCACATGAAATCGGCGTTAAGTTTTTTATGATTTTTATTTATTTCTTCGGTTTTGAAAAACCCAAAGTATTGACTTCTCGAGCGAAAAGTGAAATTCTTACCCCCGCTTTTTTTGGCATTTCTCGAAGTTTTAGGACTGATTCTAAGAAAGCAAAAAAAATGTATGTCGGTCTGCAGGCCTGCCGGCCGGCCGTCACAACCGACGAAATCTCGAAAACCGCTGGAGGGATTTCAAAAATTTGTTTCCAAAAATAAATATACTCAA
Organism: Diogma glabrata; assembly: GCA_963693315.1. Taxonomy (NCBI): domain Eukaryota; kingdom Metazoa; phylum Arthropoda; class Insecta; order Diptera; family Cylindrotomidae; genus Diogma; species Diogma glabrata. The sequence continues at coordinate 147,501,298 of OY856188.1, read as the reverse complement.
TTGGAAGAGCCGAAAAGACGATGTATTCGATAACTGTACCGGAAGTGTGTCAAAGCATGGGAATTTGCATATTTTTGCTTAAAAATCGTTCATTTTAAGTGATTACGAGTAGTAACCTTAAATATAAAGAAATCTTGATGGTCGTGATTGGTATGTGAGACCAAAAACTAGATTATTGCATTACAAGTTTGTCGAAAAGTTATTGTCAAGTCTGTCAAAAGAATGAATTTCATTTATTTTTTACCCAATTTTTGTGAAGAAAAAATAAAATTAATTATTTGTATGACATGAAATGTTATGAACATGAAATTGGACATGGAATTTTTTGATTTTATTATAATTTTTGGAAGATTTTTGGAATTATGAAAAAAGTTTGTATTTTTGATTTTGTTGTAGTTTTTGCAATAGTTTTAGAATTTTATAAAAAGTTACTTCGGTCTGAATTTGATTTTTTGGATTATTTTTAGAATTTTGGAAAAGTTTAATGTTTTATTTTATTACAATTTTTGGAATTTTGAAAAAAGTTTGTTTTTTTGATTTTGTTATAATTTTTGCAATATTTTGAGAATTTTGGAAAAAGTTTGAATTTTTGGAATAATTTTAGAATTTTGAAAAAAACTTTCGGAATTTTGAGAATTTTGAAAAATTTTCAATTTTTGATTTTGTTATAATTTTTTGAATATTTTTGGATTTCTGTGAGAAATCTGAATTTTTGATTTTGTAATATTTCTCGAAACGCTAAATGGAGTGGTTTTTTAGTAGTTCGCTGCGTGAATCATCTTTTCACTAAATTATTAAATTATGTTGATATATGATCTGTTATAATTTTCCGGCAGCGAATTGATGTTTCGACTTAGTGTAATAATAAATTTCTAAACAGATAGAACAGAAAAGATAAAATACTTGTACTTTTACAAAGAGTTTTATGTTTGATATACATCGCTGCAGATAACTAAAAACAATGTCATCATAAAAGTTTTATGCCGAAAACTATATCAAAATCCGTAACAATAACCGAAGTCTTGATATCTCAGAGCTGTGAGATTTCAGCCCCTTCATATATTTACAAATATGTTGTTACAAATATGTGTTGTACATAATTAGGACGAAATAATGGTTGGATTTTTATGATGAATGTCCAACTCTTAAACGCTCAGCCTTTAAAGGTAAATAATTTCAATATTTGAAATTCTGATAAAAACAATTTTTAAACTAGTGGAATGGGGGTATGACCACAGAGGCCACGCCAGGAACACCCGCAAGATTAAAAACAAACCAGTTACTGGATAAGGTATACTAAAATACCAAACATAAAAAAAAATTATACAATATAATTTAACTGTATTGCCCAAAAATGTGTTTTATAGAACATAAATACAAATAAAAAACGAAAAATTACAAAACAATTATTAAATCAAATTTGAAAAAAAGTCTACAAAAAGTGAATATTAGCTCAATTAGGGTTTTTAAAGCCTAAAACACGCAAAATTAACATTTATTTATTAAACGACACATCAATTGTAATAATTTAAATAGAATTTGAATGTGTTGTGTAATCATATTTAAATTTAATAACATATTAACACTCAGACTGCAAACTAAAATAAGTTGTCTAGACCGATTCAGAAGGTATTGAAAGGTGAAGATATCCTTAAAATTTCAACATCAAAAATTATCTCCAACACAACAATCAACAACCTAACCTATCGGTAAGATAAAAGGTCAGCATTTGTTTGATGAACACCGACCACTATATACAAGACACTTCAAAAGCAAATTTGTTCTATATTTCTTCTATGTTACTGAAACATTTTACCAAACATTCGTCATTGGCTGTTGTTGTGATATATTTAAAAGAATAAGATACAGCTGTACGGCCGAAAGTGGCAAACCGGAAGTTGTAAAATTACTATAAACATTACAAAAACCTTATGCTCTAAGTTTCAACAAAATTGAATGTCAGGACTGAGTCTTATTGAAGTTTAAAAAACAGTTGTTCAACGATCCACAGATATCCTCCCCGACTCCTTTGCCAAATTTTGAAAAAGCTCATATTTTCTATATTCAAATCAACCCGAATGCGTTTGCAGCTCATTGAAATTCAAAAGTTTCATCAAGATCTCATGCGTTTGCGTAACGAAAATAATACCTATTTTTCAAATTTTCTTAAAAACTCAAAAAGTAAAATAGCAATTGTTTATACAAATGTCATAAATTGATGATATGATGACAAACAAAATGGAAGGTAAATGGTCTTGATAGCGTTATTTATTCTCGTAATAATTGCAAAAGCTAAAAACAAATGAACCGATTTCTTTAGAAAAAGACTGGTCTGTAAGTTACACCCCAAGATCATCCGTTGTTGAGAAAGCGTTGGACAAATTTTACAACATACGACGACATATACGCACAGACACACAAATACATACTGCCAGCTAAAAATAGCCTAAACAGCTTCAGGAGGTCTTGAAACGATCAAAAATTCCTGTTTCGAAAATTGACCCACAAACAATAACTCCCCATATCGAGAAGTTAATGAACAGTTGATCCACTCAGGAACCTCTGACCTTTTTATTAAATTTAGAAAATAAGTCAGATCTCCGATATCCAAGTAAACCCGGATGCGTTTGCAGCTCATTTACATACCAAAGTTTCATCCAGATATCATGCGTTTGCGTAACGAAAATAACATGTAACAATAACACACACACACACATACAGACTGCCAGCTAAAAATAGTCTTAACAGCAAAAATTATAACGAAATCAAAAATACAAACTTTTTTTAAAATTCCAAAAATATTACAAAATCGAAAATTGAAACTTTTTCCAAATCAAAAATTCGAAATTTAAGAAGCTTTTTCCAAAATTCTAAAAATATCGCAAAAGTTATAACAAAATCAAAAAAAAAAGTAGTGTGTGTACCAGAGTACACAGGCACACAGGTAAGAAGTGAAACTTCTTTATGACATATCATTTTTCTACTATTTAGAACTTCACAGAAATTGGGTAGATAAGGCTTAAGAAAAAAAACGCCGATTATTGATAACCAATTGTTTGGTGAGAATATATCTTCGTATTATTACCCGCATGGAGGGATCAGTTTTTGTTGTTTTGAAAATTTTTTTTATTTTTGATCTACGGGTGTGACAACCCCGCGTACTCCAGTCCCTGCTATTGACATACGAGTTAACGTGAGATATCACATACCACTGGCAATAGCAGTGAGATATGCCAAGATGACATCTTAGGGGTGGTGGCGGATGAACTGTATTCAGTCAACGGTAGCACCCTCAATCTTAGCTGTGAAATAATCCTTGATGATGAGACGCCATTGCTTCCTTGAAGAAACGAGCCTTCATATAACTATGTGTAGGCTTTAATCTTCAAGAAAGATGGTGAGTCACGGGATCAAGGAATATGCAACCGGCTGGATTATTGGCAGCTACATTTTTGTTTTGTTCCAGCAAATTTTTGTAAAAATGTTTGCTATTTACTTTTTAATTTACTTTTATTTTCTCTATTCTATCATAAAATATTGGCCTATGTCATATTTTGTCAGTGATAGGATTTTTTGTTTAGTTATTCATTCTTTAACAAAAAATATAAAAAAACAAAAAAAGAAAGATTTACGTCCATCAACACCTTTGAACGTATGTTGTTGTGAGACCTTGGTCTTTAAAGGTTTGTATGTGCTATTGTGACACATATTGTAATTCCTACAACACAACACATTTTATTAAAAAAAAAAAAAATAAAAATATATCTCTGATACACTCCAATTCACCATAACCACCGTGACCATATTACCACCATGACCAGCATGACCACCTTGACCACCATGACCACCATGACCGCCATGACCATCATGACCACCGTGAACACCATGACCATCATGACCACTGTGACCACCATGACCACCATAACCACCATGACCACCATGATCACCATGCCCAACATGACCACCATGACCACCATGACCACCATGACCACCGTGACCACCATGACCACCATGACCACCATAACCACCGTGAACACCATGACCACCATGACCACCGTGACCACCATGACCACCGTGAACACCATGACCACCATAACCACCGTGACCACCATTACCACCATAACCACTATGACCACCATGACCACCGTGAACACCATGACCATCGTGACAACCATTACTACCATGACCACCATAACCACTATGACCACCATGACCACCATGTCCACCTTGACCACCATTACCAACATGACCACCATGACCACCGTGAATGACCACCGTGAACACCATGACCATCATGACCACTATGACTACCATAACCACCATGACCGCCATGACCACCATGACCACCATGACCGCCATGACCACCATGACCACCGTGAACACCATGACTACCATGACCACCACAACCACCATGACCACTATGACCACCATGACCACCATTAACCATGACCACCATGACCACCGTGAATACCATGACCACCATGACCACCGTGACCACAATTACCACCATGACCACCATAACCACTATGACCACCGTGACCACCATGACCACCATGACCACCATGACCACCATAACCACCGTGAACACCATGACCACCATGACCACCGTGACCACCATGACCACCGTGAACACCATGACCACCATAACCACCGTGACCACCATTACCACCATAACCACTATGACCACCATGGCCACTGTGAACACCATGACCATCGTGACAACCATTACCACCATGACCATAATAACCACTATGACCACCATGACCACCATGTCCACCTTGACCACCATGACCAACATGACCACCATGACCACCGTGAATGACCACCGTGAACACCATGACCATCATGACCACTATGACTACCATGACCACCATGACCGCCATGACCACCATGACCACCATGACCGCCATGACCACCATGACCACCGTGAACACCATGACTACCATGACCACCACAACCACCATGATCACTATGACCACCATGACCACCATTAACCATGACCACCATGACCACCGTGAACACCATGACCACCATGACCACCGTGACCACAATTACCACCATGACCACCATAACCACTATGACCACCATGACCACCCTGACCGACATGACCACCATGACCACCGTGACCACCATAACCACCATGACCACTATGACCACCATGACCACCATGACCACAATGAACACCATGACCACCGTGACCACCGTGAACAACATTACCACTATGAACACCATGACCACCATGACCACTATTACCACCATGACTACCATGACCACCATGGCCACCATGACCACCATCTACAATCGGCACATCCAACTCATATAACATTTAACATTTAACTAAATAAATTAATTAAACTAAAATTATCAAAACAAAATTAAAATTTATAAAAAAACAACGTATCCGAAAATCGTGACGATTTTTTTAAATTTTATACTGCTTTAAAATTTCTCTCATACGCCGATAAAGAAGTTTCACTTCAATAAAAACTTTCTTCAAAATTCCAAAAATATTTCAAAAATTATAACAAAATCACAAATTTGTCCAATTTCATGTTCGATAATAGTTCATATCAATTGTTAAAATTAATCTTATTTTTCTCCAAAAAATTGTGTAAATAAAATGAAAATCATTCTTTTGACACACTTGACAACATTTTTTTGAAAAAATTTTAGTGCAGTAATCTAGACCAATCCCGACCATCAAGATTTCTGAAAATTTAATGTTCCTACTCGTAATCACTTAAAATGAACGTTTTTTAAGCCAAAAACATGAAAATTTATCTTGTTTTGACACACTTGACGATTTTTTTGACACACTTCCAGGACAGCTATCGAACACATCGTCCTTTCGGGTCTTACCATTGACTATACCTATTTTTAGAAATAAAATTTTTGAAATCCCTTCAGCCGTTTTCTAGATTTCGTCGGTTGTGACGGCCGGCAGGCAGACATGCATTTTTTTTGCTTTTTTAGAATCAGTAGGTCCTAAAACGTCGAGAAATGCCAAAAAAATTGGTGCTAAGAATTTCACTTTCAGCTCATGAATGTAATACTCAGGTCTTTCAGACCGAAGTAATTTTATCATTATTCAACTACTTGAGTTTTTCAATGTATTTCTGTATTTTCGTGTTGTTTATACTCAATTTACAGTTCTACTGTAGTTCTTTTAGTCTGATTTTAACTCTACGTACTCATACTCTTAGTAATGTCGTTTTCTTTGTGACAAAAAAAAAGGTCTAAGAGCAAAAAAAGCAGCTGTCAGATCACTTTTTTTGCATTTCGTATGCTTTTTGTACAAAAAGATTGCTATTTTTTAATCTGAAAATATGTTTCTGAATCTAGATTTGACAAGTTGCAAATACAATAAATTTACACAAATACATTTACAAATCTGTAAAATTAGTAAACAAACAAGACGCCATTTATTTATTATTATTTTTTTAAAGTGAAATAGTTATTGTTTAAATAAATGTTTTGTTTAAATCATGTTTTAAATTCAAAATTAATAAAAAATTATTCAATTAAATACTATTAATAACAAAACCATTAAATGAGAGTTCACAAACACAACTACAAAAATATGGAGGGGCTGAAATCTCAAGCTCTGAGATATCAAGACTTCGGTCTGGGTTAAGGATTTTGATATAATTTTCGGCAAAAAACTTTTATGAGGATATGGACTTTAGTTTTGGGCAGCGGTGTGTATCAAACATAACTCTTTGTTAAAGTATAAGTATTTTTTTATCTCTGCTTAGAAATTTATTACAAAACTAACACAAAACATTAATACGTTGCCGGAAAATTATAACAGATCGTAAATTAACATATATTAGTAAAAAGATGATACACTCAGCAAACTACTCAAAAACCTCTTCATTTAGCGTTTTTGAGAAAATATTAAAAAATCACAAATTCATATTTCTTTCAAAATTCCAAAAATATTGTAAAAATTAAATAAAGTTCAAACTTTTTTCAAAATTCTAAAAATATTCCAAAAATTATTACAAAATCAAAGATTAAAATTTTTTCAAAAATTCTAAAAATATTGCAAAAATTATAACAAAATCAAAAATTGAAACTTTTTTCAAAGTTCCAAAAATGTTTCAAAAATTAGAATAAAATCAAAGATTTAAACTTTTTCTAAATTCCAATAATATTCCAAAAATTCTTAAATATTCAAAATTTTTCTAAAATTCTAAAGATATTGCAAAAATTATTAGAAAATCAAAAATACAAACTTTTTTCAAAATTCCAAAAATATTTCAAAAACTATAACAAATTCAAAAATTTCATTTTCAATTACATTTACGTCATAAAAAAAGCTACATTTTTTTTCCAAAAAATTGTGTCTATTTCTCCAGCCTGACATATGTGCCAGGCTGCTTATCTGAATTGTTTCTCTAGATGAACTCGCGGCGCTGATTCGAAATCTGCTGTCAGGCTGTGTCAGGCTGCCCTTTTTAACACGTAGTTTCGGTGTCAGGCTGCCGAAATACATTTCTCCGGCCTGACACCATTTCTCCAGCCTGACATCGTGTTTTCACTCCAAAACGCATTATTTTTTATTGGCAACACGTTTTTTGTACAAATTTACAAAAAACATGTTAGCCTGACACCTGCCTGACACAGCCTGACAATCTTAAAAAAATTAAAATTTTAAACTTTGAACGCTTTTCTATCATTACATACGGGCACGTTTACACTCATTTGAAAAATACATGCAAAGGCAAGCATTAAAATGTACATTTAACAGTCCGTACAAACGCTAAATCGCTGATTGTTGATGTGCATTTCGATGCTTGCCTTTGCAAATGACGATTGATCGCTTGCTTTATAGTTTTTCAGTGAAATTGAATGATTATCAGCGCGATATTTTGAAAGATCATATCAATAGATTATTGAGTACATCTCAGCTGAATTTTATTTTGATGTTTACTCTTTCATTTAAATATTAAATATTAACAAAATAAAGTGAATGTTAAACAATGGCAAGAACGAAACCGAAAGCACACACACTCAGTATTTGCGTTAGAAGTAAAAGCATGTAAGTTTTCTTTCACAAGTGGAGACGGTTTCAACGAACTTGTACCATATATAAATTAAACTTATCCATTTTATCGCATAAAGTTGTATTTACACACATCTTTTTTAAAAGAAGAAAAAACAGCATAAAGAAAAAGATACGTAAATAAATGTGTGCGAATAAGACAAAACAATCACTTTTTTAAAAAAAAAAGATGTCAATCGTGCCTATTTCGCTAATTTTTATACCGATGTTACCCAAAAAGATAAAATGTTTGTCTTTTAAAACGAAAAATAAACTTTTTAGACTGTCTTTTTAGACTGCATTATCCTTTGGCGTTTGTTTTCTGTGCTTGTTGATACGAAGTGCATTGTCATTCGGAAGAATGGGTGCCTCGAAATCGTCTTGATCCATCAGTTTTTCTGCTAACTCGTTTCGGACCAAATATGCTGATTTATGCTTTAGAATTTTCTCAAATAGCGCTTTGTCCGTTTGCTGAATTCTACGTTTGGAGTCATGTGCGTAATTTTCGTCGATGTTTGTTATTTTTATGTGTACATTTGAGTCATCCGATATGCATCGCACAAGAGCGGCACAGCCATTATCTGTATATTTTCCTTCACAATCAATATCGTACGTGCGGGGATTGGCTCTTTTCTATGACCAAACGCACGGTATTTTTAACGCAAACCAAATTAATGGCGATAATTTGCTGCTCCAACCTAGCTTTACAGTATGTCTCAATCGGTCAGCTTGGTATGATGTCCTTTTGGTGGACGTATCTGGTTGATCTGCCTTGATGTGATGTCCCCTTGATTTCTATTTAGTATATGATGGAAAGAGAGTCTTTATGCTGGGGGAACCCTATGCTAAACCTGTAGACTAAGTCCTATTGGGCAGACTTTCTTTCTGTAAAAGGTTTAAATAAAACTAAACTTTAAACTTTAAGATAAGTTTATTGATTGATTTTTGATTGCAATTTTCATTTAATGTATAGTACAATTGTGGAGGTCCACACCAAAACGCTACATTTCCATTTTCTTTAAAAAATAAATTGTGTACTTAGATCGGCTCCAATTTCTGAATTCGATCGAAAAGTCAAAAAGTTATCCATGCTTAAATTAGAACTGTTTTTCCCTTTTGTAGAATAGAGCTTGCTTTAGACATAATGTAATCAGTGTAATGACATAATAAAATTTTCTTGAACTGCGTTGGAAAAATGTAATAATGGAAATGTAGCGTTTTGGTGTGGACCTCCTCAATTGGTATATGATTTCGCCGCTATATTCCGCCGCTATATATATATATATATATATATATATATATATATATATATATATATATATATATATATATATATATATATATATATATATATATATATATATATATATATATATATATATGTATGATATATATTTGGCTTGTGAATTATTTAAATTAAAATAGTTTTTTGGTTTAAGCCAATTTTTAATTATATTTTATTTCGTTGTTACCCGACAATTGTTTCGGTTTTATTTTAAAACCATTTTCAAGGGTATAATTCAGACAAAAAATTCTTATACAAAAAAAAAAAAACTAGTAATAATTAGGCATGATTTAATATACAATCTCTAATATACAAACTATTCTTAATAAAACTGTAATGTCTTGGGAGACAGAATTAAGAATTACGGAACAACAAGGAAAATGGCTAAGATCTTATAATGGTATTCCTGCTACCTTATATGGCTTGCCGAAAGTTCATAAGGTCGGTATACCTCTTCGTCCAATTGTAAGTTCTATCGGAACCGCTCTCTATAATTTATCATCATTTTTATCTGAAATTTTAAATAAATTTGTGGGAAAAACAAACACGTTCATAAAGAATGCGGAAGATTTAAAAGAGAAACTAGCAAAATACCATTTATCAGAGGACTACATCTTAATATCGTTAGATGTCGTATCTTTGTTCACTAATATTGACAGTAATCTTGTTGTTCAGCTTGTTAAACAGAATTGGACTGTAATTAAAAAACTTAATAATCTTAAATTAACGAAAATACAATTTGTAGAAGCATTGGAGTTGGTATTAAATAATTGTGAATTCACATACAATCAGCAAGCCTATAGACAAATTTTTGGAAGTCCAATGGGGTCTCCTGTGAGTCCATCTTGTGCAAATTTGATTATGGAGTATGTTGAAGAAACAGTTTTAAAAAATATGGACATAAAACCACAATTTTTCTTCAGATATGTTGACGATATTTTAACTGCTATACCAAGAGATAAGGTTCAAGAGTTTCTTAATAAATTTAATAGTTTCAACAACAAGATTCAATTTACTCTTGAAACAGAAATTAATCGCTGTTTACCATTTTTGGATTTGGTCATACACCGTTTAAATAATGGATATTTAACTACTGATTGGTTCCACAGAAAAACATGGTCAGGTAGATATTTGAATTTTAATTCATGGCTACCTCAATCTTATAAAAGAAACACGGTTACCTTGATGGTTCAAAAAATTTTGACTTTATCGGATCCAAAATTTCATAGTAAAAACTTTAAATTGCTTTTCGAAACACTTGAAAAAAACAATTATCCAAAAAAATTTATAAAGAAATTAGTTAATCAACAAATTTATGGCAAAGACAACCCAATTTCAGAAGAAACATCTATTAAGAACAATAACAAAATTTATATGACTTTGCCTTATGTAAAATGTCTTTTTGAGCAAGTTAAACATTTGTTGAAGAAATTTAACTTTGAAGTCGTGGGAACAGCCAATAAGACGTTACATAACACTGTTTTCACAAAATTAAAAGATCAAATACCTATTAATCTGCAATCGAATTTGGTTTACCAAGCTGATTGTGTATGTGGTAAATCATATATAGGGCAAACAAAACAGTATTTAGGAAAACGTGTCAAACAACATCTTAGTGACGCAAAAAAACAAAAAAACGATAACATGAGCGCATTATCTAGTCATAAAAGAAGCTGCAGTATAAATTTACCTCTCCAAAATTTTAAAATTTTGGATAGAGAAAAAAAACCTTAATAAACGTAGGATTTTGGAAATGATACGTATCAAACAACACAATAATTGTATGAACGTACAAACTGATACAGCTTTTTTAAACAACACGTATGATTTTGTTCTACGTAACTAAATAATTTTTTTTTTTTTTTTTTTTAGATTATTATTTTTGAAAAGAAAAAATTTTTAATTGTCAGTACCATATTTTTTAGTCTTTTGCAATTTTTTCAACTTTTTACATTGTATAATTGTTTGTTTTTCTTTTATCAATTTTCATTATAGCTAGCGTTTTTTTTTGGGATGTCAGTTTTTTCCAAAACATTGTTTTTTGATATTTATGATATTTATGTATGCCTAATTATTACTAGTTTTTTTTTTTTGTATAAGAATTTTTTGTCTGAATTATACCCTTGAAAATGGTTTTAAAATAAAACCGAAACAATTGTCGGGTAACAACGAAATAAAATATAATTAAAAATTGGCTTAAACCAAAAAACTATTTTAATTTAAATAATTCACAAGCCAAATATATATCATACATACTACTCCCATTTGGTGAAAATATGGGTTTAAGAAGAAAAAATTTAAACAAAAACTTTTTTAAATTTCTAAAAAGGAAAACAAACAATGAAATAATGAAAACAGTCGCTCAATTTTTTACTGAAAAAATAAAACTAGCAAAAATTATAAATAAGAAGTATCTTCTTCTGCGTTTTAGAAAACAACGAGTTTTACCCTCAAACAGACGTCTCAAAAATATATCCAAAATTGATGACAAGATTTTTCAAAATGCTGAACAACGTTTTCTGTTCACAATACTTAGTCAAGAAATTAACGAAACTTTTGGCATTATTAAGAAGACTGAAAACCTGATTGAAAATTTAAGAAATTTTATTATAATTAATTTATCTCCTGATCTCTCATCCTTAATTTTTGAACGAGCAGAAAACCAATTCAAAGATGTTTTTGAAGAAATTAAAAACAAACATCGCCAAAAAATTGACAAACTTTTAATTCCAAAAGGAATAAACTTATTTAATGTAAGAGAAGACATTATTCATGAAATAGACACTGAAAGTTCAACTACAGAGGGCCACCAAGTCACAAGTTTATCTGATAGTAATTGGTTAGTTAACCATTCCCAAAAAGTAATACCAGAAAATGTTGAAAATATTTTAAAACTTGGAGAAAAATTTGCACCGCCTGTCAATTCTAAAGCAGTACCTTTTGACAAGATAGTGTGCAGTGTTGAAAGTGTTCTGCTCAATTGTGAAGATCGTTTTGATGACTTAACGAGATCAGATCTGCGTAATCGTTTTGTAAATATTTTAACTAATTTTAAAACTAAAAATACCCATAAGAAATTACTATCTAATGAAGAACTAAAACTACTGTATGATTTGAAAGAAACAAAAAATTTTGTAAATAATAACCAAGACATAATTATTGTAAAAGCAGATAAAGGAAATATCACAGTTGTTATGGAGAAAAGTGATTACGAGATAAAAATTCAAGCTTTATTACAAGATGAATCTACATATCAAAAAATTGTTAAAGTACCAATCTCTAATATACAAACTATTCTTAATAAAACTGTAATGTCTTGGGAGACAGAATTAAGAATTACGGAACAACAAGGAAAATGGTTAAGATCTTATAATGGTATTCCTGCTACCTTATATGGCTTGCCGAAAGTTCATAAGGTCGGTATACCTCTTCGTCCAATTGTAAGTTCTATCGGAACCGCTCTCTATAATTTATCATCATTTTTATCTGAAATTTTAAATAAATTTGTGGGAAAAACAAACACGTTCATAAAGAATGCGGAAGATTTAAAAGAGAAACTAGCAAAATACCATTTATCAGAGGACTACATCTTAATATCGTTAGATGTCGTATCTTTGTTCACTAATATTGACAGTAATCTTGTTGTTTAGCTTGTTAAACAGAATTGGACTGTAATTAAAAAACTTAATAATCTTAAATTAACGAAAATACAATTTGTAGAAGCATTGGAGTTGGTATTAAATAATTGTGAATTCACATACAATCAGCAAGCCTATAGACAAATTTTTGGAAGTCCAATGGGGTCTCCTGTGAGTCCATCTTGTGCAAATTTGATTATGGAGTATGTTGAAGAAACAGTTTTAAAAAATATGGACATAAAACCACAATTTTTCTTCAGATATGTTGACGATATTTTAACTGCTATACCAAGAGATAAGGTTCAAGAGTTTCTTAATAAATTTAATAGTTTCAACAACAAGATTCAATTTACTCTTGAAACAGAAATTAATCGCTGTTTACCATTTTTGGATTTGGTCATACACCGTTTAAATAATGGATATTTAACTACTGATTGGTTCCACAGAAAAACATGGTCAGGTAGATATTTGAATTTTAATTCATGGCTACCTCAATCTTATAAAAGAAACACGGTTACCTTGATGGTTCAAAAAATTTTGACTTTATCGGATCCAAAATTTCATAGTAAAAACTTTAAATTGCTTTTCGAAACACTTGAAAAAAACAATTATCCAAAAAAATTTATAAAGAAATTAGTTAATCAACAAATTTATGGCAAAGACAACCCAATTTCAGAAGAAACATCTATTAAGAACAATAACAAAATTTATATGACTTTGCCTTATGTAAAATGTCTTTTTGAGCAAGTTAAACATTTGTTGAAGAAATTTAACTTTGAAGTCGTGGGAACAGCCAATAAGACGTTACATAACACTGTTTTCACAAAATTAAAAGATCAAATACCTATTAATCTGCAATCGAATTTGGTTTACCAAGCTGATTGTGTATGTGGTAAATCATATATAGGGCAAACAAAACAGTATTTAGGAAAACGTGTCAAACAACATCTTAGTGACGCAAAAAAACAAAAAAACGATAACATGAGCGCATTATCTAGTCATAAAAGAAGCTGCAGTATAAATTAACCTCTCCAAAATTTTAAAATTTTGGATAGAGAAAAAAACCTTAATAAACGTAGGATTTTGGAAATGATACGTATCAAACAACACAATAATTGTATGAACGTACAAACTGATACAGCTTTTTTAAACAACACGTATGATTTTGTTCTACGTAACTAAATAATTTTTTTTTTTTTTTTTTTTTAGATTATTATTTTTGAAAAGAAAAAATTTTTAATTGTCAGTACCATATTTTTTAGTCTTTTGCAATTTTTTCAACTTTTTACATTGTATAATTGTTTGTTTTTCTTTTATCAATTTTCATTATAGCTAGCGTTTTTTTTTGGGATGTCAGTTTTTTCCAAAACATTGTTTTTTGATATTTATGATATTTATGTATGCCTAATTATTACTAGTTTTTTTTTTTGTATAAGAATTTTTTGTCTGAATTATACCCTTGAAAATGGTTTTAAAATAAAACCGAAACAATTGTCGGGTAACAACGAAATAAAATATAATTAAAAATTGGCTTAAACCAAAAAACTATTTTAATTTAAAATATATATATATATATATATATATATATATATATATATATATATATATATATATATATATATATATATATATATATATATATATATATATATATATATATATATATATATATAATCCCCTCCCAGGTTTATATTTATTTTAATAAATTAATCGATCATCCAATTAACGATGGATCTATTATAAAAAGGTAATATCGGTCAATTATATATGAAATAAATATATTTACCTTATTCAGCGGAAATTAAATTTATTTTCGTAAATTTAATGTTGTTTCATTTTGTAATATTTTTAGGTTGTATTCATCAAATTTAATATAATTTTATATAAGTTAAATTACATCATTTAAAATACATTATGAGAATTTAGATATCTGAGCTTAGTTTGTTGTATATTATTTGTTATTTGTTTTGGTTGATGACTTGTTTAACTATAGAAGTTAATTTAATGGGAAGAATAACATATGTATTGTATGTTAATTAGATTAGTCATACATATAATACATCCTGATAAAAATTAGGTGTTCGATATCGCCATTAACTCTATCCTTAAGATTGTTTGAGCTTGTTCAAATGATCTGGAGGACTAAAACCATGCCACAGGACTGGAACACAGCTATGCTTATACCAATCCCAAAAAAAGGTAATCGCCTACAATGTGCAAACTACAGAGGAATCGCGCTCCTTTG
The DNA here is from genome assembly GCA_963693315.1 of Diogma glabrata. Classification (NCBI taxonomy): domain Eukaryota; kingdom Metazoa; phylum Arthropoda; class Insecta; order Diptera; family Cylindrotomidae; genus Diogma; species Diogma glabrata. Next base: position 147,486,083 of record OY856188.1, on the reverse strand, counting down.
CACAGCATATAAGATCTTTTCCTACATTTTGCTATCCAAAATCAATCCTTTTGCTGAACAACTGTTTGGAGAATATCAGTGTTGTTTCCGGCGGGGCCGAGGTACTACGAGGTGGGATGATTTTGGAAAAGTGCCAAGAGTTCAACATACCTGTGCACCAACTTTTCATTGATTTCAGGCAGACTACGACTCTCTCGAATGGGAGACTCTATGGTCTGCTCTGGTGTTAATGAGAATTCTTGATAAACTGGTATCACTATGCAAAATGACAGTACAGAACTCTTAATGCTGTGTACGAGTAGAGAACGAAATATCGAAGTTTTTTAAAGTCGACTGCTATTTAAGACAAGTTGATGCTATCTCTCCTACACTTTTAGGTAGATTTCATATAAAAATCTACCTATTGCAATGGGCTTTATCTCGGAGTTTCGGAAAAATATTTGTGCCAAACGACTATATATGATGAGCGGAGATGGAAAAACAAAAAAACAAAAATTTATATATATATATATATATATATATATATATATATATATATATATATATATATATATATATATATATATATATATATATATATATATATATATATATATATATATATATATATATATATATATATATATATATATATATATTAGACTGGTCGTTAAAAACTAAATTTTCCGAGACGCCCCCTAGAAAAATTCTTTGTGGTCCAAAAACCACAACGGCACTAATTTTTTTTTTTTTAAGTCAAAAGAACACGTGCCGCAAAATCATCGAAGTTTATTTTTTGATAAAATTGTTAATATCTCATAAAATATGCAGATGTCAAAAAAAATCACATAACCATTTTTGTAGGAAATTTAATTCTCTACAAAAAAGATCCAAGTCATTTTTTTCCTAAAACCTATATTTCTGATGATATTTTGAAATAAAACTTGAAATTCTTCAAAACTCGTAAAACTAAATGATGAAAATTTCGACGAAAAAGTACTAATTTAATTTTTTTTGTCACGATTATTTTTTTATACATTTCATTCTATAGCATAAGAAAAAAATTAGGACTTTTCCGTCATCTTTATTTTTTAGGTTTTTTAAAAATTACGAAAACTTACAAGTTCATTTTCAAAATATCTTGAGAACTATACGTTTTCGGGAAAAAATGACATGGATCTTTTTTGTAGAGAATTAAATTTCCTACAAAAATGGATATGGGATTTTTTTTGACATCTGCATATTTTATGAGATATTTGAAAAAATCTACGAATTTTTCAAAAATTCAACTTCGACGATTTTGCGGCACGTGTTCTTTTGATTTAAAAAAAAAAAAATAATGCCGTTGTGGTTTTTTGACCACAAAGAATTTTTCTAGGGGGCGTCTCGGAAAATTTAGTTTTTAACGACCAGTCTAATATATATATATATATATATATATATATATATATATATATATATATATATATATATATATATATATATATATATATATATATATATATATATATATATATATAAACGATATGAGATATAACGAAAACGACCGGCACTCTAACGGTCGCATTTGTTGAGGTAGATCAAAAAACATTTCTGTACTTGTGTGTTATAAAAATATCTTGGACAAGTTCGTGAATTAGCGAATTCCGACACGTGGTTAAGGAACTAGAGCCTTTTTTCTAAAAAAAATTGAATTTTTAAAACCGTCATAACGGCCGTTTGGATACTAATATTTCAAAAAAATTAACAAATTTAGAATTTTTGGAATCTTTTTTATCAATTTGTTTTAAAAATAGACCTCTGCAGTTAGAGGTTCCTGAGTGAGCGGCTCCAAAAAAAAAGTTTGCAAAAAAAATTTTTTTTTTGAAACAATCGGCACTCTCACGGTCGCATTTGTAAGGCCAGATCAAAAAACCTTTTCTAAAATATGCGTTTTATTAATATCTTGGACAAATTCGTAAATCAGCCCAATCCAACATATGATTAAGAAACTAGAAGCTTTATACCAGAAAAAAACTCTGTTTTTTAGATCCGTTATAACGGCCGTTTGGATTCTAATATTTTTAAAAACTTTATAAATTTAGAATCTTTGAAACGTTTTCAATCAGTTTCTTTCAAAAAAAAGACCTGTGCAGCTGGAGGTTTCTGAGTGAGCGGCTCCAACAAAAAAGCTTGTAAAACACAAAATGCGTTTGAATCATCCGGCGCTCTCACGGTTGCATTTGTGGAGCCAGCTCAAAAAACCTTTCTTAAAAATGTGTGTTTTATTAATTTCTTGGACAAATTCGTAAATCAGAAAAATCTGACACATGGTTAAGGAACTAGAGGCTTTAAACTAGAAAAAAATTTGTTTTTTTAATCCTTTATAACGGCCGTTTGGATACTAATATTTTTAAAATCTTCATAAATTTAAAATCTGTGGAAACATTTTAATCCGTTTCTTATAAATATAAACCTCTGCAGTTAGAGGTTTTCGACTTGTTGGCTTCAACAAAAAAGTTTACAACAATCCCCAACTACAATTTCCAAAAACCTTATAACAATCAATGTCAACCTTATAACAGTCCAAAAAATAAAAGATTTGAATAGAAGAAATTAATTTTTTTTTCTTAGAAATAAACTATTTTGATATTTTGCAGTAATTGCACGACATATGATATAGCGTAGGTTTGTGTCCTAAATTGTCACACACATGTTCTGTGGTAGATTTGATATTTGTTTTGGAAAGATATAATTTTAAAAAATAAATATAATATAAATAAATTGGAAAGATATAATTTTGCTTGTAGGTAGCTAATTTTCTTTTTAAAATTTGTTCGATATCTTTTTGAAATTAGTTTGTTTTGTTTAAACTAATCTGATACATCAGATTCTACTGGCACACAAAACTGTCTCATCTCGAAATCTACCTATTTCTAGCTGATATACGTGCCGCTTGGACTTTTTTATATATGGTACAAATTCGTTGAAACCGTCTTCACTTGTGAAAGAAAACTTACATGCTTTTACTTCTAATGCAAATACTGAGTGTGTGTGCTTTCGGTTTCGTTCTTGCCATTGTTTAACATTCACTTTATTTTGTTAATATTTTTTATTTAAATGAAAGAGTAAACATCAAAATAAAATTCAGCTGAGATGTACTCAATAATCTATTGATATGATCTTTCAAAATATCGCGCTGATAATCATTCAATTTCACTGAAAAACTATAAAGCAAGCGATCAATCGTCATTTGAAAAATACATGCAAAGGCAAGCATCGAAATGCACATCAACAATCAGCGATTTAACGTTTGTACGGACTGTTAAATGTACATTTTGATGCTTGCCTTTGCATGTATTTTTCAAATGAGTGTAAACGTGCCCGTATGTTATGATAGAAAAGCGTTCAAAGTTTAAAATTTAATTTTTTTAAGATTGTCAGGCTGTGTCAGGCAGGTGTCAGGCTAACATGTTTTTTGTAAATTTGTACAAAAAACGTGTTGCCAATAAAAAATAATGCGTTTTGGAGTGAAAACACGATGTCAGGCTGGAGAAATGGTGTCAGGCCGGAGAAATGTATTTCGGCAGCCTGACACCGAAACTACGTTAAAAAGGGCAGCCTGACACAGCCTGACAGCAGATTTCGAATCAGCGTCGCGAGTTCATCTAGAAGAACAATTCAGATAAGCAGCCTGGCACATGGAGAAATAGACACAAAAAATTGGCTAAAAAAATAAATGAAATTGTTTTTTGACACACTTGTGACTTGACATTATGTTTTTGACAAACTTATAATGCCATAATTCTCTATAATAATAATAAAATTTCATATCAAACAAACAATTAATTTTGTTTTTTCCAAAAAATTGGGTAAAAAAATAAATAAAAATCTATCTTTTGACCAACTTGACAACATTTTTTTGACAAACTTATAATGCAATAATCTAGATTTTGGTCTCACATACCAATCCCGACCATCAAGATTTCTCCAAATTCAATGTTTCTACTCGTAATCACTTAAAATGAACGTTTTTGAAGCAAAAAATATGCAAATTTCCTTGTTTTGACACACTTGACGATTTTTTGACACACTTACGGTACAGTTATCAAACACATCGTCCTATCGGCTCTTTCCAGTGAGTATACCTATTTTTAGAAAAAAAAAATTTTGAAATCCGTCCAGCGGTTTTCTAGATTTTGTCGGTTGTGACGGACGGCCGACAGACAGACACACATTTTTTTTTGCTTTTTTAGAATCAGTAGGTCCTAAAACGTCGAGAAATGCCAAAAAAAGTGGGGGTAAGAATTTCACTTTGAGCTCATGAATGTAATACTTAGGTCTTTCAGACCGAAGTAATTAGATCAAATTTTTTCATATTCGTTTTGTGAAAAAAAAATCTTAAAAAAATCACTTTTTCTGCTCTGGCAAAAAGAAAACGACATAAGTTAAGTTTGCATTGAATGAATAACTGTAAGATCTACTAGTTTGAAATTTCCAAATATTTGATGTGACTAACACCAATTAAATTCTAGATTTTATTTGAATGAACATAAATTTATTATATATTATATACGAATGACATTTGACAATGTTTATGTACATTAAACTGGTTTAGAATTTTTAATTCACTAGAATTTGAATTTTGAATAAGTTTTGAATTATTAGGGATTTTTTGCGAGCCATTTGAATTTTCTAAATTGTGATCTAAAAATATATTTTTGATTGGTGAACATTTTTTGAACATCAGTTAAACATTAGCTAAGCATTTATTATTTAAAAATTGATTTTTATTTAGATGAATATTTAGACACTTTTTGTTTGAAAATGTAACTTTTTTCTTTAAATAACTTACGTTTTTGGTTAACTACAATAATTTCGTTTGTATAAGGTGTACTAAAAACTATAGCAAAATGACATTTGATCTAAAACTATCTACAAAGTTATATGATTTATTTATTTATATTTGTTTCATTTAACATCGAAAATCAACGAACCATTTTTAGGTGTTGTTAAACAAATTAACAGAAAGGTTTGTTAAAAACTGGAAATCAACATACATGTCTGTTAAAACAACAATATTCAAACAACATGTCGTTTAAAAAATTCAATAGACAAATGTTTGTTAAAATTTACCTACAATTTTTTTGATGGGTATCAATCATAGGATACTCTGTACTATGAAATATAGTGTACCAAAATAAATTTCAGCCTTTTTATGACCCTACTTATCTCGAAAAAAATGTACTTTTCTTAACGACTTCATATTGTGATACTCTCAAACAAATGCAAATAATTTTATTTATTTAATTTACGAATTTTGGGTGTACTACGAACAGAATACTCTTAAAATATATAAAAAATCAAAATAAAACTAACTCAAGTCTATTTAATTTCATGCAGTATTTGATGCTTCTGGATATTACGGAGGAGGTGTTTATTCTGGCAATCAACATCGTACTAACAACCCGTATTATTGTAATAGTTTAAATAAAAACATTGCCATTTACTACCAGATGGGGAATATGATATATTTTAACAACACGTTTATACCTTTTAATGTAAGAAATGTTCGAACAAAGTATTCAACGATTATTGATGGCTTGAAGGTAAGGATTAAATTTATACGCGATAATAATTCTATAATAATAAAATAATTCATTAAAGTGATTAATGTAATATTTGATATATGCAATTTAAACATTTTGTTTTTGTCTGTTACAACTATTTATTTATAGACATGTTTATCTCAGTCTTTTAATATAATTTTATGCTTAGTTAAACAATGGGTGTATTGTAATGCTAAACATAAAAAGTCAGTCAAGTGCGAATATAATATAACTCGCTCGTCGAGGGTTCCCTGTATATAATGTTCTACTAGAATAGTTTTTCTCAAAAACACAATTTTAGAAATAAATCAAAAACAATAATTTCAAAATTACAAAAACTAAAACTCGACTAGAAATAAAAAATTCACCTTTCATATGACATCAAACTCATCATGGTCAAAAATAATATTTTTTCAAAATTTTCACTACCAGTCCCCTCCAAATAACATTAAAAATGATGCGCAGACCACTATAATTTTCGATCTTTACAACATTTCCTTTAATCGTAAATTTTTTCATTTTTTTTTTCTTTTGTAAGGTTCGAAGTTAAGGTGTACAGGAGGGGTACAGGGGTACAGGAAAAATGCTTACATTTTTGAAAATATGTCGAAAACTGTGCTTTCGAAATTTACAAGAAATATTGTTTTGGACTAAAAAAAAAACCTTTCATATGACCCACTCGTCAAGGTCATAAATAATTGTTTTTTCAAAACTTCCACTCTCAACCCCTTCCAAATAACATTTAAATTAATAAGCCGAACGCAATAGTTTGTATTTAAACTTTACAACATTTCTTATAACTGTGAATTTTTTGAATTCTTTTGTAATGTTCGACGTTATGGGGAGGAAGACAGGAAAACAAACTCACGTTTTTGGTAATAACTCAAAAACTAAGCAGTCGATAATTTAATGATTTTTTTTAAATATTTCAATCTTTAACGATTTTTCTAAATCAAACTGGTTACCTTAAATAAATGTTTGTTTTACTATCTCCTTATCTATATCTATAAAATACAGAAAAAACCAGGGTTGTGCCGTAGACAAAATAGATTACTTTACATGTATAGATTACGCATAGATTACGTGTAAATTACGCGACATATTTTCGTGTAATCTATAATGTAAACTATTATGTAATCTATTTAATTGATATGTGCATTCTAAACTTTTTTAGCAATTAAACTAACTTTTTTCAAGATCGCAAGACCTTGTTTTTGACAATATTATTGATCATGTCTTTTGCGAAAAAATCGAAAAAAAATTTCAGTAGGGATAATACAATAATTCCACATATTTCTTCTAAAATCAAAATTAATAGATTACACCAAATTTACATAGATGACATAGATTACATTTCATAGATTACATGTAATGTAATCTATTTTAGATTACGCGTAAAGGAACAACCCTGGAAAAAACCAATATTTTGTTTACAGTCGGTGTGAACAAATGCATTTTTAACTGTAGAAATTTTCAAGTTGATAGGAACTGTAAGTGAGAAATTCGATTATGTAGAAATTCGGACGGACACCGAAACCGGAACCGTAGGTGGTAATTTCTTAAAACAAAAATGAAAATTAGAAATTTATTTATTTTTTGGAAGTGCCAAGTCAATATCATATTAGGACTAAATGATTTTAAAGTTTCGATCAAATAGTTATTGGGGAGACCCCTCCACTCTACCGCACTTTTACTAAATTTTAAAAATACCCCAGATCTTTAATATTTATTTGAATTTGCGGACCATGTACATTCCAAAGTTTCTTTAAGATGAGTTTAAGTTACACTGAAAAAAATTGAAGTAATGACAACCTCATTTCGAAGTTTTTTTTTGTTTTTTTTATTAATTAGTTAGTCATGCTTAGCACTTTAAATATGAAATATTCATTATTCAGACTCTTTGAATATCCGAAGATACCATGTCAACTATAAAGTAAGGAGATGAGGAAAATGGAAGGAATGAGGATATAGGGACAACTATACAAATTGTTTTAAATAACGATTTAAAGAAAATGTACATTTTCTTTAAATGAGAGGGAAATACAGAGGAGGGCATTGAGTTCCACAATTTGGCCACTCTATTAATATAGTTGTTCTGGAAGGACACAGTTCTACAACGAGGTATTTGTACAACAAATGGATGAGATAACTCGGCAGCTCTTGTTTGTCCATTATACTGCGCACATGGTGGAAGGATATTTTGGATTTCCTTAGAGGAGAATTCTTTAAAGTTATATTTATAGTAGATTGACAATTCAGCCACATTTCTTCTGTGCTGGAGCGAATCAAGCTGGTCCGTTATTTTGGTGTTACCAATCAACCATATTGTTTTTCTCTTTACAGAGTCTAGACATTTTATTGTTGACTGACAAGCACCTCCCCAAACATGACAGCAGTATTCCATACATGGACGAATAAAGGACTTGAAGATTAGCAAAATTTGATGAGGATTGAAATACTTTTTACATCGACTCAAGAATCCTAACTTTTGCATTGCAGATTTAGCGAGATGTTTATTCCATTTTAGGTTATTTTGAATATCAACTCCAAGAAGTCTAACTGATTCAACCTCACGCAGTTCCAGAGATTTTTATGCCACACTTTATCAAATGCTTTAGAGATGTCAAGTGAAATACTGAATGTTTCACCATGGTTTTCCAGCGATTTGTTCCAGAGATGGGATACGTAGATTAACAGATCACCTGTTGCATGACTTCTACGAAAACCATACTGCTTATCATTAATAATTCGCGACATTTCCCAATAATCTATTAGATTGTAGTTAACATATTTTTAAAATATTTTAGCCCAAACCGACAGAATTGCAATTGGTCTATAATTGTAAGGGTCTATCTTACTGCCTTTCATTGATATGGGTTGAACGCTAGCCAGCTTCCAAGAATCGGGAAATATTCCGGTTTTATAAGATAAATAGAAAAGTTTTGTTAAAATTAGAGCTAGTTGTCTAGCAAAGTTTTTAAGAATGAGGGGTGGAATACCGTCGGGGCCAGCCGATTTGTTGATATTGATAGTGAGAAGCATTTTCCGTACAATATTGCAACGAAAAATAATTGGTTTCATTTTCGTTACAACTGGGGAAATGAGTGTGGGAGAATTAGGAGGTTCAACTATGTTTGAGTTTTCTGCGAAAATACGACCCAAAAGATCCGCTTTCTCTTTTGAGTCGCTCACGGGAATGTCATTCAGAACTAAGGTTGGAATAGAGGATCGAGTGAAATTGCTCTGGGCTGATTTAACGACCTGAAAGAAACTACGTGAGCCAGATGGGTGCTCGCCGAATTTCTTTGCTTTTTTCTGGATAAACGCGTCTTTGTCCAAGTCTATTTTGTATTTACTAATATTTCTGGCTTTCTTATAGGTGCTACGGGTTTCAAGTGTTTTATTTGAATTATACGTCTTAAATGCTTTGCGTTTATTCCTCACCGCCTCATCAACATCCCGGGTGAACCAAGGCTCAGTTTTATGAGTGATTAATCGATTTGGAATAAACCGCCGCATTCCGTCTTTTATGATTTCAGAAATTCTTACTGCCGATGTGCTAGGATCTCAGTCAGCGCGTTTATAATTCCAAACGCGACGAGGATTTGCTTTAATTTGTGTGGGTGATGTAAATTGCACTTTTGCTGATATTAGTAAATGGTCCGATGTTCCGAGGGGTTGTTCAACTTTTGTCTTCGTAGTATTTGGTTCGTTTGTCAAAAACAGATCCAGCAAATTTTTGTTATGATGTGAATTATCTGGGATTCTAGTGGGACACTCTAGGCACGTATATCCGCTAGAAATAGGTAGATTTCAAGATGAGACAGTTTTGTGTGCCAGTAGAATCTGATGTATCATATTAGTTTAAACAACACAAACTAATTTCAAACAGATATCGAAAAAATTTTAAAAAGAAAATTAGCTACATATAAGCAAAACTATATCTATCCAATTTTGCAACAAACAAATTTCAAATCTACCACAGAATATGTGTGTGACAATTTACGAATACACAAGCCTACGCTATATCATATGTCGTCCAATTACTGCAAAATATCAAAATAGTTTATTTCTAAGAAAAAAAATTAATTTCTTCTATTCAAACCTTTTTATTTTTTTTTCATTGACTGTTATAAGGTTTTTGGAAATTGTAGTTATGGATTGTTGCAAACTTTTTTGTTGAAGCCAACAAGTCAAAAACCTCTAACTGCAGAGGTTTATATTTATAAGAAACGGATTAAAATGTTTCCACAGATTCTAAATTTTTGAAGTTTTAAAAAATATTAGTATCCAAACGGCCGTTATAACGGATTAAAAAAACAAATTTTTTTCTAGTGAAAAGCCTCTAGTTATTTAACCATGTGCCAGATTTGTCTGATTTACGAACTTGTCCAAGATATTAATAAAACACACATGTTTACGGAAGGTTTTTTAATCTGGCTCCACAAATGCGACCGTGAGAGTGCCGGTTGATTCAAACGCATTTTGTGTTTTACAAGCTTTTTTGTTGGAGCCCTCACTCAGAAACCTCCAACTGCAGAGGTCTCGTTTTTGAAAGAAACTGATTTAAAAGGTTTCAAAGATTCTAAATTTATGAAGTTTTTAAAAATATTATTATCTAAACGGCCGTTATAACGGATCTAAAAAGCAGAGTTTTTCTAGTATAAAGCCTCTAGTTTCTTAACCATGTGTCGGATTTTGCTGATTTACAAACTTGTCCAAGATATTAATAAAACGCACATTTTTCGAAAAGGTTTTTTGATCTGGCTTTACAAATGCGACCAAAAAAATTTTTAATACAAATTGATAAAAAAAATTCCAAAGATTTTAAATTTGTTAATTTTTTTAAAATACTAGAATTCAAACGGCCGTTATAACGGTTTTAAAATATCAATTTTTTTAGAAAAAAGGCTCTAGTTCCTTAACCACGTGTCGGTTTTTGCTGATTCACGAACTCGTCTGAGATATTAATAGAACACACATGTACAGAAAATTTTTTTGATCTACCTCAACAAATGCGACCGTGAGAGTGCCGGTCGTTTTCGTTATATCTCATATCGTTTATATATATATATATATATATATATATATATATATATATATATATATATATATATATATATATATATATATATATATATATATATATATATATATATATATATATATATATATATATATATATATATATATATATATATATATATATATATATATATATATATATATATATATATATATATATTGTAATAAACTTCGTCCAGAATGGGTTAATTTAATTTAATCATAAATAACCAATACGTTCCGCCTAAATGTTTTCTACAGACTATGGCAAAGATGAATTTAAAGTTAACTCCCTTTAACTAATACAAGTTGCATAAATTAATGTAAATTAAATTTTTGCATTAATGAATTAAAAAGAGGAGTGGCCTATTGATTTCTGAAAACTACAGTGAGTACCAGAAGATTCGGCTTATTTGTTTTTGAATATAAATAAGCGAACAAAATATCAGATAGTCAGTTTTAATTTTGCAATTAAAAGTGTTATTAAATATTCGCAAGTTTAAGGAATAATCGGTGGTACTTGAGCCTGGGTACTAATAGTGAAAGAATCTGAACTTAGTGGAATAGTAAATACAGATTTTACGATTCCGAATATTATTGATTCAAATTGTGGAAAAGCGGTGAAGTTTATCGTGCATTAATTGGAGACCCTGGAATTTATTGTAAGGAAAAACGGAAGCTGCTGTAATTTGTTGACAAATAAAGTTTGAGATTCTGTTAACCAAAGATCTGTCTTTTACTGTCGTATTTGCTCAATAATCGAAAAGAACCAACGAAGAGTCGTTACAATATAAACTTATATGTATATATAAACTTATATATAAATATAAATATAAATATAAACTTAAATATAAATTTCTATATATATATAAACTTTGTTTTTAGGTAGATTTCATATAAAAATCTACCTATTGCAATGGGCTTCATCTCGGAATTTCGGAAAAATTTTGATGCCAAACGACTATATGTGATAAGCGGAGATGGAAAAACAAAAAAAAAAAAAAATTATATATATATATATATATATATATATATATATATATATATATATATATATATATATATATATATATATATATATATATATATATATATATATAACGATATGAGGTATAACGGAATTTAGCGGCACTCTCACGGTCGCATTTTTCGACCTACACCAAAATAATTTTCTGTGTATGTTTCGGCAAATAATGTCTTGGACAAGTTCGTGAACTGGCCATATCCGGGTACCGGTTAAGCAGCTAGAGCCTAAAAAGTCGAATAATCTAGGGCGCTATAACTTCCGTTTAAATAATAATATTTTAATAAAATTTAAAAATATTGAATATTTGAACTTTTTTTTATCATTTTTATCCAGATGACTACTTTGGCGTTTCAGATTCCTCAAAAATCAGCTGTTTTAAAAATTTACTAAACTTTGCTGCCCTTGATCTAGCTGAAATGGCCAAGCTCATATTTGAAAACTTTTTTTCACGTACTTAAAATATAAATCTTTTCAAAATTTTCAAAAATAATAGTTTAAGTCTAACGGTTGAGGCCCTACGGCTGTTGAAATGAAAACAAACGCAAAAGACAATGCTTTCATCATGTTTCAGTTTATGTTATTTAAATTCATCTTAGCTTTTAAACATATTTTTCAACTATAGCCTCAAAAAGTTTCAGCTTTCTAACCCAAAAGTTTCCATTTTTATAAGCGTTATAATGCAATCCTTACAAGAAAAATATCAACCCATTTAATACCATAGAAAAATTATCAAAATCTCTTTTGTTTTTATTTTTTTTACTAAGTAACCGTTTGAAAAAAGATTAAATAGAACAAAAAAACACAACAACAAAAGATGATTTTGAAATAAAATTGTTTGATAATGTTATAAATTATGTGTGATGGTATAATTGTAGTTGTGACGTAGTTAATTTGATCTTTGGTGGATTTAATATGTTATTAAAAGTAGTTTAAACCAACTTAAATAAAACTGTTCCGAAATTGTATTGATGGAGTTAGTTCGGATAATGTATTTAATTTGGTTCGATAATTTTTTTGAATTATTCTCTTTCTACTTATATTTTTTATTTAAACTAATCTGACTTATCTAATTTTATTTGGACACAAACCGTCTGACCCCGAAATCTACCTATTTCTAGCGGATATACCTGCCGCTGGGATTTTTTTGTGTTTTTTCGTCTCTGCTTATCATATATAGTCGTTTGGCACAAACATTTTTCCGAAATTCCGAGATGAAGCCCATTGCAATAGGTAGATTTTTATATGAAATCTACCTAAAAGCAATAACATCAAAGCAATAAAAGGTAAAATTTTTACCTGTCCACCGCCTGGTAACAGTAAATATAAAGTACCAATTAATTAATTAAATTAATTAATTAATAAAGAACAATCTCACCAATTATATAATTGTACGCCTTCTATCCTCACTTCACTTTTATTTTGATAAACACTAACACACACTCAATGTATTTTGTCTTATCTTACCCCTACTTTGTATTTATAAAGAACACATGCAAAAATAAAATAAAACAAAATACAACTTATTTTTTTATTTTCGATTATTTTTGTTTTCTTTAAAATTTTTTAAAGGCGAACAATCTTCTTCTTCTGACTCCGGTTGATGTAGTTAGCAGTTTATTATTCAAACAAAGAAAAAATATTTGCAAACAATTTCACCGTGATTGGGACAACTACATGAAAACATTTTTTTGACAACGGCATGGCGTTTAATTAAGATATAAAGTGTGTTATCTACTTATAACAGCAGTTGAATAAAGTTAATAACTATTTCCATGAAAAAAATTTTCGTTTTCATGAATTTTTAATTTTAAAATTGAAGTATTTGAGATTAATTGAACTAAATTTTATTTTCATATAAATATTACGTGTGATTGTCTCAACTACATCATTCTATAACTCTACAGTTGTTGAAACAATTTCGTAGTTCTATTCGCCATATCTGCCCGCACGGTGAGGTTGAGACAACTGCATTTCGATTGGAAATATAACATGGTTTTTTCAGTGTACAAATATTACACTTAATTTATTAGCGTTTTTGTAAAAGAGACTAAAATAAGATATTAATTGTTTCTTCAAATTTCATTATAAATAGCTGACATTACGATGAAATAATAGGTCAATGACCTTGATAAAACCACTAAAAACAAATGATCCTACCTCGGTAGAAAAGGACTGCGTTTTAACTTATTCCAAGATATATCGATTGTGACAATTAGGTAAAAAAAAGTCCAAGAGCAAAGCCAAAGCAAAGCCAAGCCAAAGCCAAAAGTTCAAATATCATTTTAATGTTAGTTCATTTTTGATTTAGGAAAAATAGTATATTATTTAATTAGGAGCTAAAGTGCTACTTTTTGTGTTGAGTCTATTGGTAGGGAGAATATTTCCCTGGTGGCTGTTTAATAAACCAACGTATAGCAGATAGCTAAAAACAAAACAAGTGTAAACAAAACAAGTGTATTATTTTTAATTGTTTTTAAAAATTCCAAATTAAAATGGTTTTATTATTAGACATTTTAGAAATAGTGAGAAATACTATAAGACCTCTTTGCGAGGGCGAACAGTATTTTAAAAGTGGTATGTTGATGTGTGCTGGTGTCAAAGAGAGAAAATTAGATAAAGTTAAGTGTTTAGGTTTAGCTGCACAAACTTCTGGTGTACTAAATTATCCACATGAAGTGGGATGTAATGTTGAAACATCAAAACCAGAAGGTCAACGAATTGATAATGTCAAATGCAAATGTCCAGCTGGAAACTCTGGTAAATGCAAACATAGTGTTGCATTGCTTCTGCTTCTAAACAGGTTAGGATCAACTACTTTAAGTTTTAGGAATATTTCTTGTTTTATATTTGAGCAAGTAATAAGGTTGATATGTGTATAATTTTTTTCAGAGTTAATGAAGACGACCTTGAAGATTTAAGCTGCACAGATTTAGAGCAACAATGGGAACAATAAAAGCTACTCATTACAAAACATACGAAGCAAAGTAAAGTCTCAATCAAGGCCAACTGTTGATGTAACCGAGGATATGAAAGCTTAGTGGAGACAGATACTTCTGAAAGGTAAGTTCAGTTCTGACGAATCCATCAAATATGATGTAGAGATTTCAGAAACCATTTTAAAATTACTGGCATTCAAGTCTTGGGCTGTGATTGGCTTGCTGTGTCCCCAAGCTTGCTGTGATCTTGTGCAGTTGACTACTGTGTTATATAAAGCAAGTGAACAAGCTTGCCAGTTATTTTATGTGAATCAAGTTCAGTTGCCAATAAATGCATGAGTCGAAATTGGTGCACAGTTGAATCAGGGCACTACTGCGTGGATACAAAATAGGCATATATGCATAACTGGCTCAATATGCTATGGATTGTACACCTTTTGTTCTAACAAAAAACCTAATTGGGACAAAACATTTTGTTCGAAGTATACAAATTCATTTGCAGGGAATGCTGATACCATACATGGGCTCCGCTGTGAGCCTTTAGCTTGTGAAAAATATACAGACAAAACGGGTCTACAAGTAATAGAAACTGGACTATTAATTAGACCGGAATTGCCATGGGCAGGATTTAGTCCTGATAGGATCATAATGAATGAGAATCGTAAGCCAACCAAGATTATAGAAATAAAATGTCCTAGGGAAGGAAAGCGATTAACATGCGATGAGCTTATTGAAATGAAGGCCATCAAGTCATTTGATAAAAATAATAACATTAAGAAAAAGCATATGTTTTATGGACAACTTCAATTGGGAATGATGCTACTTGGTATTGAAGAAGCTGATTTGATATTTTATTAAGCTTCTGCCTAGAATGGTTCAAAGACATGATCCAATCTAAAAATGAGCCCTTTATTATGATAGAGGAATAAGTTTTCACAAAAACATATTAGTCAATGGTAACAATAAACAATTCAATATTTATTTTTATTTATAAACAATTTTAGTCTAGTATCACCAAAATCATTGTGATTTTGCAACTAGACTAAAATTGTTTATAAATCACAAGAATTGTGATTATTGTTACCATTAACTAATTTTAGGTAGATTTCATATAAAAATCTACCTATTGCAATGGGCTTCATCTCGGAATTTCGAAAAAATTTTGATGCCAAACGACTATATGTGATAAGCGGAGATGGAAAAACAAAAAAAAAAAAATTATATATATATATATATATATATATATATATATATATATATATATATATATATATATATATATATATATATATATATATATATATATATATATTAAGCTTGCCAGATTTTTTTTGGAGGTATTCCGGGCCGGAAAATCCGGGCGGTTTTTTTATAAATCCGGGCAAAATCCGGGCGACAAGTGTCAAAATTTCCATTTGAAAAGCCGGGCGAAATCCGGGCGAAATACAAAATTTTTACAAATCGCACAGAAAAGAAGAAAACAAAAATACTATGTTTTTTTCATAAATAACCTTTGAAAACTCTTTATTGCTTTGAAATGTTGAAATATATTTTGTTAATAATATTTTTAATTCTGTTTATTACAGAAAGAGTTCTATGCTTAAATTGTCAACATTGTATTCAATCAATCTCCATCGAGGTCGATGACTGTCCACTCTCTTGAGTACCAAACAAACTATCAGCTCTCATTTTGTATTTTTCACTTCCAGCAACTTTTTGGAGAAAGCCAGCATCTTCTTTTATTTTTGTATAAAACTCTGGACATGTCTCCTTCCAGTTGAATTTTACCATCAATTGTGCCCGAACGTTTTCCAGTGTCAATTTGCCTTTTGCTTTTGTCCAAATGTCATTGATGTGAGAAAATACGCGCTCAGTTGTCGTATTGGCCGCTGGGATAACTAAACCAAACTCCACGATTTGCAGCAAACGATTGAACGAACAGGAGCACAATATATAAATTATAAAACGTTGAAATGATGTCAATTGTTTATATATTTTCATATGAAACATTGAAAATAACATGATTTAACATGTGAAACATATTTGAATAAGAAAGATACAGATTATTTAAATTTTGACTATAAAACGAATTAACATTATATATATATTTTTTTTTTTCAATGAACAAATGTTGGAAAAATGCGGGCGATTTCCGGTTTTTGTTTAGAAATCCGGGCGTCCGAACCGGGCGATTTTTCAGCCAAGTTTTACCAAAATAAGCCGGGCGAGTCCGGCTTTAGCCGGGCGATCTGGCAAGCTTAATATATATATATATATATATATATATATATATATATATTAAGCTTGCCAGATCGCCCGGCTAAAGCCGGACTCGCCCGGCTTTTTTTGGTAAAACTTGGCTGAAAAATCGCCCGGTTCGGACGCCCGGATTTCTGAACAAAATCCGGAAATCGCCCGGATTTTTCCAACATTTGTTCATTGAAAAAACAATTGGCAAGAAACAATTGACATCATTTCAACGTTTTATAATTTATATATTGTGCTCTCGTTCGTTCAATCGTTTGCTGCAAATCGGGGAGTTTGGTTTAGCTATCCCAGTGGCGGCCAATACGACAACTGAGCGCGTATTTTCTCACATCAATGACATTTGGACAAAAGAAAAAGGCAAATTGACACTGGAAAACGGTCGGGCACAATTGATGGTAAAATTCAACTGGAAGGAGACATGTCCAGAGTTTTATACAAAAATAAAAGAAGATGCTGGTTTTCTCCAAAAAGTTGCTGGAAGTGAAAAATACAAAATGAGAGCTGATAGTTTGTTTGGTACTCAAGAGAGTGGACAGTCATCGACTTCGATGGAGATTGATTGAATACAATGTTGACAATTTAAGCATAGAACTCTTTCTGTAATAAAGAGAATTAAAAATATTATTAACAAAATATATTTCAACATTTCAAAGCAATAAAGAGTTTTCAAAGGTTATTTATGAAAAAACATAGTCTTTTTGTTTTCTTCTTTTCTGTGCGATTTTTAAAAATTTTGTATTTCGCCCGGATTTCGCCCGGCTTTTCAAATGGAAATTTTGACACTTGTCGCCCGGATTTTGCCCGGATTTATAAAAAAACCGCCCGGATTTTCCGGCCCGGAATGCCTCCAAAAAAAATCTGGCAAGCTTAATATATATATATATATATATATATATATATATATATATATATATATATATATAACGATATGAGGTATAACGGAATTTAGCGGCACTCTCACGGTCGCATTTTTCGACCTACACCAAAATAATTTTCTGTGTATGTTTCGGCCAATAATGTCTTGGACAAGTTCGTGAACTGGCTATATCCGGGTACCGGTTAAGCGGCTAGAGCTTAAAAAATTGAATAATCTAGGGCGCTATAACTTCCATTTGAATAATAATATTTTAATAAAATTTAAAAATACTGAATATTTGAACCTTTTTTTATCATTTTTATCCAGATGACAACTTTGGCGTTTCAGGTTCCTCAAAAATCAGCTGTTTTAAAAATTTACTAAACTTTGCTGCCCTTGATCTAGCTGAAATGGCCAAGCTCATATTTGAAAACTTTTTTTCACGTACTTAAAATATAAATCTTTCCAAAATTTTCAAAAATAATAGTTTAAATCTAACGGTTGAGACCCTAGGGCTGTTGAAATAAAAACAAACGCAAAAGACAATGCTTTCATCATGTTTCAGTTTATGTTATTTAAATTCATCTTAGCTTTTAAACATACTTTTCAACTATAGCCTCAAAAAATTTCAGCTTTCTAACCCAAAAGGTTCCATTTTTATAAGCATTATAATGCAACCCTTACAAGAAAAATATCAACCCATTTAATACCATAGAAAAATTATCAAAATCTCTTTTGTTTTTATTTTTTTTTACTAAGTAACCGTTTGAAAAAAGATTAAATAAGAACAAAAAGTCCCAGCGGCAGGTATATCCGCTAGAAATAGGTAGATTTCGGGGTCAGACGGTTTGTGTCCAAATAAAATTAGATAAGTCAGATTAGTTTAAATAAAAAATATAAGTAGAAACAGAATAATTCAAAAAAATTATCGAACCAAATTAAATACATTATCCGAACTAACTCCATCAATACAATTTCGGAACAGTTTTATTTAAGTTGGTTTAAACTACTTTTAATAACATATTAAATCCACCAAAGATCAAATGAACTACGTCACAACTACAATTATACCATCACACATAATTTATAACATTATCAAACAATTTTATTTCAAAATCATCTTTTGTTGTTGTGTTTTTTTGTTCTTATTTAATCTTTTTTCAAACGGTTACTTAGTAAAAAAAATAAAAACAAAAGAGATTTTGATAATTTTTCTATGGTATTAATAGGGTTGATATTTTTCTTGTAAGGATTGCATTATAACGCTTATAAAAATGGAAACTTTTGGGTTAGAAAGCTGAAATTTTTTGAGGCTATAGTTGAAAAATATGTTTAAAAGCTAAGATGAATTTAAATAACATAAACTGAAACATGATGAAAGCATTGCCTTTTGCGTTTGTTTTCATTTCAACAGCCGTAGGGCCTCAACCGTTAGACTTAAACTATTATTTTTGAAAATTTTGGAAAGATTTATATTTTAAGTACGTGAAAAAAAGTTTTCAAATATGATCTTGGCCATTTCAGCTAGATCAAGGGCAGCAAAGTTTAGTAAATTTTTAAAACAGCTGATTTTTGAGGAATCTGAAACGCCAAAGTGGTCATCTGGATAAAAATGATAAAAAAAAGTTCAAATATTCAATATTTTTAAATTTTATTAAAATATTATTATTTAAACGGAAGTTATAGCGCCCTAGATTATTCGACTTTTTAGGCTCTAGCCGCTTAACCAGTACCCGGATATGGCCAGTTCACGAACTTGTCCAAGACATTATTGGCCGAAACATACACAGAAAATTATTTTGGTGTAGGTCGAAAAATGCGACCGTGAGAGTGCCGCTAAATTCCGTTATACCTCATATCGTTATATATATATATATATATATATATATATTTTTTATATTTATATATATATATATTTATTTTATATACATATATATATATATATTTTTTTTTGTTTTTCCATCTCCGCTTATCACATATAGTCGTTTGGCATCAAAATTTTTCCGAAATTCCGAGATGAAGCCCATTGCAATAGGTAGATTTTTATTTGAAATCTACCTAAAAACACAACAACAAAAGATGATTTTGAAATAAAATTGTTTGATAATGTTTGATTATAAATTATGTGTGATGGTATAATTGTAGTTGTGACGTAGTTCATTTGATCTTTGGTGAATTTAATATGTTATTAAAAGTAGTTTAAACCAACTTAAATAAAACTGTTCCGAAATTGTATTGATGGAGTTAGTTCGGATAATGTATTTAATTTGGTTCGATAATTTTTTTGAATTATTCTGTTTCTACTTATATTAGGTAGATTTCATATAAAAATCTACCTATTGCAATGACCGTCATCTCGGAATTTCGGAAAAATTTTGATGCCAAACGACTGTATATGTAAAGCGGAGACGGAAAAACAAAAAAAAAAAAATTATATATATATATATATATATATATATATATATATATATATATATATATATATATATATATATATATATATAACGATATGAGGTATAACGGAATTTAGCGGCACACTCACGGTCGCATTTTTCGACCTAGACCAAAACTTTTTTCTGAGCGTGTTGCGGCAAACAATCTCTTGGATAAGTTCGACAACTGGCCATATCCGGGTACAGATTAAGAGTCTAGAGCCTCAAAACTGTCAAAAACAAAGCGTTATAACGGCCGTTTGGGGCAAAATATGTAAACAAAATTTATAAATATTAATTATTTGAACATATTTCCATCATTTTTTAAAAAGCCAGACATCTGCAATAAAAGGTTCTTTAGCTATCTGCAATAAACTGTGTGAAGTACAACGGCATTTAGCGGCACTTTCACGGTCGCATTTTTTTACTTACGCTAAAAATTTTCTGGGTATGTTGCGGCAAACAGTTTCATGAATAGGTTTGACAATTGGCCATATCGGGGTACAGGTTAAGTGCCTAGAGCCCAAAAACTGTATAAAATAATGTTTATTTTTAAAGTTAGTTTAATACTTCTGTTTTTAATTAGTATTTTTTATAAAGTAATCTGATAAATCCGATTCTAATTGCACACATAACTGTCTGATCTCGAAATCTACCTATTTCTAGCGGATATATCTGCCGCTCGGACTTTTTTTTTGTGAAATTGTGAAATAGACTTATTCCAATTTCAAAATAAACGTCTCAAATAAATAAAATTTTGTTATGATACTGTAAAATTTAACTATTAATGATCAATAAAACTTTTCATCAGTAATTTTGCGTTTTTATTTAGTTACATAAATTTATCGACATGCAATACAGGGCTACTTAAATTAGTCATCCCACCTGCAACAATGAGACAGTCTTCAAAATACGGCAGAAATGACCATGCAACTTTTGTACTAATTACTTCAAATTCTCGAACTCTTTGTATGACACGCTCCACATGCACTCTGGCCCTGGTAATCTCTGCATTTTTTAATGCTTCTTCTCTTGATAATTGTTTATTTTTCGATAAAAAAGGTGGCTGATGAAGTATCAAGTGACGCTTTAATTTAACATGCTATTAGTGTTATAGACTAATGCTAGACTGAATAAAGATTAATAACTATACCTCTAAACATTCTTTTTCTATAAAGAAACCTTTGTCAGCCATTACTGCATCTTGTAAATCCAGTTTATCTAGAATATGTGACTCTAATGTGATGAGTTTATCAGATACTCGTCCTCCATAGCATCTGCTTATGCTGATGTAATTAGTACTGAAGGTGCAACTCCTAATTAAAATTTTATAGTATGCCCTTTCTTATAATGAGAATATGTTGATATACGACATTTTAGACAGTTTGACCGTTCAACCGGAGTTTCTGCACAGTATATAACCACTAGAGTATTGCGAAATTTGCAAATTTGCCCTAATTTATTCTTGATTAGGCCAGGGTATCACATTTTTAAGAACAATAGACAATAAAACAATCATCTGTTTAAAGTACATACCACAGGTATGTCTGTCGACACTCCAAATAATGGCTCTAACGTACAAAAAGTTAAATTTAATTTAAGTTTGACAAATGTCATGATAACTCTGTCCTTCAAATCTAAAATCTTTTTATTTGTCAGAGATTCTTTGTCTATTCCCGCAGATACACACTTGACAGACAATACCATCAAGCAACTCAAATATATGAATTTCGATATACGTATACAAGATAGCTTTAGAAATAATAATAAGATGAATAGGACATAGATAAGTCTGAGTTACAACATCCGTTTTGACAGAATTCTCAGATAATGCTACTTTAATACATTCAGTGACCGAACTGGGGTGTTGTAAGTTTAGTTCCACTTCTTCCGTACAAAATGAAAGAAATACATGTACTCTAGAATCAATGTAGCTTACTTTACAGAAAAATTATTCCTTCTTTGTGCACGTTTAGAACGCTGATTTACACACGACTGTGGCTCAACAGTCAGCTGCTTATCATGCTGTCCCATAGGAAGTTTCTAGCTAGGAACAACATTCTTTTTAATTTCCGTTTACAATTGGATGTATCTAAACAATGAAATTAGGTACATTTTAGAAGTATGAATAATCGATGTGAATAACCAATATTTATGTAATATTAAGTAGATTAATATCAGCTATATAGTACCTTGAAAGTAATCCGATTTCGTAAAATGTTCTAAACAAACTCGCATAAAATTTGATGAAGTTTTTTCCATTTTTAAAGCAGTTTCCCAACGCTTACTAAGCTTGTTATCATATGGAAAAATATGAAAACTTAAGCCCTTTTTGTTATAGTTTTGACACTGAGGAACGCAACAGTAAGTGTTTAATATGTTTTTATTGTTATTCATATCCATCTTAACATTTAAACCGCAATTTACCGTACAATTTATTTTAAACTTATTTTTAAGCATGAACATTTTATTACATAAAATAAAAGTGGGTGACGCATACATTAATATAGAAAATTAACAAATGTATGCTATGTTAATCTCTAACAAGAGAGACTAGCAACGTTTATTCCCTTTCCTTTCTGAATGCGCCACCCACTTTTATTTTATGTAACAAATGGGAACGGAAAACTGTTTGTCAATCGAAAACTAGCATTTTAAATTAGTCAAAAATTTAATATTTGCATCTATGCTAAGATGTGTTAAATACCATTAAATATTTTTTCTTCTTACAATTTAATAAAAAAAATTATAATAACTATAGTAATATTAAATTTAACACCTATTTAAATTCTAAAAACCGAAAATTAAATTTATAACTATAATAACTAATAACTAAGAATAGATGTTTAATTTATGAAAACTAATAATTCTAACAACTAATTTTAATTTTATAATAAAAAAAAATTATAGGCTTGGTATATAGAAAACAGACTCTAGAGATTTCGATGGTAAAACCCGCAAAATCATGACTCGCAATCACCAACAATAGTAAAACCAATTCTCAACAAAAAAAATGGAGTTAGTACACTGTAAAAGTGAAAACAATGAAAAACGCAAAACGAAAAAAAAACAACGAACGCCCCAAAAAAAAAAAATTTTGTAAAAACAAACTTGTAAAGGAACAAAAAAACCACTGTCGCCGCTAATCTTTACTTCACCTTTCACAAAAATGCCTATAATATTGTATATAAAAATATAATTTATTTATTTAATTTCAGATATACTGAAATATATATATATACCTAAAATTAGTTATTGACGATAGCACCCCTAAAATATATTTATTTATTTTTTTAAAAAAAAATTGAAAAATAAAAAATATTCAAAAGAATGTTTATTTATCGGATGCACCGTCTTAACTTATTTATTATTTATTTATTTTTTTTTAAAAAACAAAGAATATTTATTTATATCTTGACGTAAAGCTTAATTAAGAAAATTTATTTTATTTAGCTACCTAAAATTAACTTAAATTTAAAAAAATTATTTATTTAATAAAAATTTTATTTAATTAATTCTCAAAAAATTTGTTTTATTTATTTTATCTTTATTTAATAATATAAGAGATTCCCAAAATCAAGATTCGTCTGGAGACAATTTAAAAAGTAAGTATGGTACAATATCCATTTCATTTAAATTTGAAATATAGCGTTCGCGAGCCCACTCCAACAATGCATGTGAGAACTGACTAGAAAAGCCCCTAACGACCAGATTCTACAGAACAGTTCTCCCCAACCTAATAAAACAATCACAACTGTCACGATTAGACCCTAGGTCCACTTCTACTGACCCAGTTGTGCTTGTTTACCCTAAAAATAAATTACAACTAAACCTAATGCGAAAGTTGAAGAACGCTCCCGAGCACCAGACTCAGAAACCCTAAACTCTATGAAAAACTGATCTATTGAAAAGCTAAATGGAAAAGTGGAAAAGTTTTTGAATTTGTATGAGGTGAAGCCTCTGATCCTGAAAGCAAAGTACAATTGGTTCTTCTCTTCATTACACCGAAGAAGCCTCTGAGCAAAGAATGGTACTACTGGTTTGCACCTAAGTACAAACACAGCAACACCACTCCTCGTCCCTGAGAACTTCCTCGCCGAATGAAGAGAAGAAACCAATGTTCTTCGATCGCATAGCCCCGATGGCCATAGGCGATCTAAGAACGACATCAATGTTAAGGGGAGAAGCCCCATGGATGGCTTGTTAGGCCTACCGCTGAGAAAAATTATATTTATACACTAATACAACAAAAAAAATTCCAAAAAAAAACTTTTTACAAGAAGTGTATATTATTATCCAAAATAATATAACTACAAGAATATGTACATTGGCATACTAAAAAATATTTACAGAATATGTACATTATGTACATTGACAGATGTGTACAAAAAAAATATGTACATTGTATCAAAAATATGTACATGGTAGTAGAAAAACCAATCTCTAAAAAAACTACTACCCCCAAAACGGTTTTTTTCAAATTAAAAAACAATTAGTATACTAAAATTCGAATGACAGCACAAAAAAACAATCTCCAAAAAAAATTGCTGTCCCAAAACGGTTTTTTTTCAAACTACAAGAACAATTAACTGATTATACAGTGAGGGACAGGGGCCTCCTGTTTGAGTTGTACATGTTATAAAGGAAAAAAATTCCACAAAAAGAATTCAAACCAGTACCTGTATGTATTTCGAAAATATAAAATATTTATATTTATAACGTATTATAATATTTAACACGTAAACCAAACTGGTTACAACGCCCAGTTTATAATAACTGGTTATTCCACAAAAAATTTCAACACAAACAAAAAACTGGTTTTCAGAAAAAAATAATATTCCGGTTGGCAACGCCCAACCTGAAAATATTTTCCCGCCGAAAATATCTTTTACTAAAAATAATAAAAAAAACCCAGGGTCCCTGTTTCGGCGCCACTTCTAATGGTTCTGTTGGCCCTTTAACGGAGCCACGTATAATTGTTGGACCTTTGTTACTAGATATGTTATTCAAAGAAGTACTAAATATATTATTCAGAAAAAATTCTGTACAAATAAACGGGATAGCCGTGTTGCCCCTACATAAACCCGGTCTTGGGAACCTCTTATATACACTAACGGCTCTAGCCTAACATTCCCAGACGGAAATCAAAATTTGAATTCAATTCAAAATAAAAATAAATATATATATATATATAAAAAAAAAATTCAATAAAAAAGAATGGATTATAATATATGTATAAAAATATTGATAAATATAATTTGTATAAAAACCTTATTTTATATTTCTGTTGATGCTGTTTCCACCAGTTGCAATACCACGCTCCAAAGTTGTTGAATTTTGATCTGGATAAGCAGAGATATTATTTCGGATACCAAGTGAACTTCTTTAAGCCAATATTTGCTTAATTCCTGATTTGAAATATTAGAATATCCATTTGAAACTACGGCACCACTACTATTGTTGTTATTATTATTCAAAACATTGACATCTTTTTGATAATCCAAATTTGTTTTCGTAGGATAGTGTATGAAAATCGTATGAAAATGTTATCGTATGAGAACGTTTTGTACATTTAGTATACACATATCAAAATTTGACTCCATTGTGAATTTATAAAAAGCCATATCTTACTCAATTAGAACATACTTTGTCCAATTAGTTTAAATTTATTTATCTCAATAAATAAAACATTTAATTCTTTTGTTTATCCTTTTGAACAAATAATAAAACTTTACAATAAAAATTGCGAACAATATGTTAACCGGTTGATAGAAAATTTAATTTTTTCCTGTTTTTCAAATATAAACATCGACAGACTTATAAACTTGAACTAAATTTTGACTAGGAAAATTGCACTATTAAAATAATTGAGTTAATTGAACTAATAAAAAAACTTTAATTTAATTAAAATTTTACTACTTAAATTTAACTTAATTTTAAGAAAAAAGACATGAATGCAAAATTCAGCTTTATAATTTTAACATCCATGAGAAGAGTGATCTTATGATTTTTCATCTTCCAATCAATAAAATCAAAACGTGTAAATCCAAAGATTCAACAAAAATTAGCAACGACATCTGTTTGTTAGAATTGGAAATAAAATTGAGTACGTTCGTTTGTTTTTTATAGTATATTCGAAATTTAACTAAGTATTAGAAAATTTTAAAATTATTATTAATGTAAAAGTGAACTGAAACTAATGAAATAAATTTTATTAGAAAAAGGAGATGAATTGGTTTTATTGTTGTTTAGGCGAATATAGCGGACGTTACAAATTTCAAAGAAAATATAATTATAAAAGACATAACGCTAGTGTTAATGCAAAATTTATTTTCCACTTTTTAGTTCGTTTTTCAAAAAGTGTGTTTTTTAAATTTTTTTTATTTAT
This sequence comes from Diogma glabrata, assembly GCA_963693315.1. NCBI lineage: Eukaryota > Metazoa > Arthropoda > Insecta > Diptera > Cylindrotomidae > Diogma > Diogma glabrata. The sequence goes on along the minus strand of OY856188.1, from coordinate 147,459,545 downwards.
TTTATTATTTTAGAGTTTTTAGTTATATAATTTTACCTACAAATAAGTTAACCACATTATTTCACAGAAAATACACCGTAAGTAAAACTAGCAATTAAATCACTTACCGAAAATTTAATATTCTTTGAAATTTAAAGTAATTTCAATAAGGTTAATTTCACTATAACAATTGTAATTATGTTATTTAAACATCCAGTGTAAAATTTTAGTACGTTTCTTTGCTCATTGTATTAATTTTAAGTTGTACATAAATTATTAAATATGAGATTTCGCACCAAATGTCAAGTTTTTTTCGGAAAAAAGGTCTGAATTATAGAGCTTTTTCCTTAAAATTCGAATCGTTATATTACTGTATGTAATTGACAGATTACATACAGCAATGATAATTAGAAATCATTAATTATGTATTAAAATGTATTGAAAAAATAATAATTATGCAACTATAGTAAAAAAAACTTAACGAGAACACAAAACAATCTGGATTTAGAAGAAATAACAATTATTTAAAATTTTCGAAATACAAATCACTCATTATTTACAATTTAAGGCCATTTTTTCATATAAAAATGACAAAAATGTGTAATATGTCCTCTATTATAATGAGATACTCAGTATGAGCAAAATTTCAGCGCGGTAAATGGGTCATTCAGATCTTATGGATTTTCATATTTTCATACATAATAACTGATTTTTAATTATCATTGCTGTATGTAATCCGTCAAATACACCAAAATAACGATTTGAACTTTAATAAAAAAGGTCTATGAGCTTTGAAATTAGAACGAAATGTCATACTTTTATTTTTTTTTGTGTTCAATATTTATAATGTAAGGCCTTTTATCCACATAAAATGAAGCAAACATGTATGATGTCTATGATTATAATGATATACACAGTATTACCAAAATTCCTTCGCTCAAAATGAGTCAACCAGAGGATGAGGATTCCAGTGCAATTCTTTAAGGTCTTTCAGAATGAAGAAAAATTTGAATTTTTTTTCTTCAGATTTATAAAGTTTTTTGCTTTAAAAGTTTTAGAAATACGTACTGACTGCTTCAACAAACTTGTCTTTTCAATTTGGGATCAATCACATAATGGGAAGTTACTGAAAAATGAATCACAAAATTCCACCCATCAAAGCTCTCAAAAGTCAAGTTAAATAAAAGTGTGTAAAAAGTAAAACTTCTTTCTTTTCCCTAGCGGCAGAAAAGCAAAATTTTACAGCCGTTTGCCAAAACAACTATTTTTTTGTGTTCGTTTGCAATAATTTTCAACCTTTTCATTTTATTTTTGGTGTAGGAAATTATTTTTGTTGTGGACCAAAAAATGCGCAATCACATCGTTAATTACAGATGACTAAAGCGCCTCTTATTGCAGATGTCTTGTTTTTTAAAAAATGAAAGAAATATGATCAAATATATTTAATAATTATAAGGTTCAATGCATGTTTCAAGTCAGTACTGCTGTATGGGTGTGAAACGTGGAAACATACAAGAAAGATTACAAATCAACTACAGGTGTTTCTGAACAACTGCCTGAGAAGACTGATCAAATGCTTCTGGCCGAACACCATCAGTAACTAGGAACTTCTGCGGCAGACAGAGCAGTGGGGTGAACTGAACGCGATTGCCCTCAACAGAGTCAGATGGTCCAGTCTAGTAGACGCCCTATGCTCCTAAATGGAGATAAAGGAGAAAAAAAAATTTTTTTGAAGGGGTGATATTGTAGAAGGGTGAAACAATTTTTTCTGATCCAAACGGGCCATATGAAAGATCACTTAATTTACGAAACAATCTGATTTTTTTTTAGATTCTTGCATTGCACAGGTTTTTGATTATTGTCAATTGTTATTAAATTGTTATTTGAATTGATAATGTATTTTTTGCAATTCCAAATCACAATTCAACGTATTTCGATATTGTCAACAATATCAAAAAGTGAGATTTTTCCGCACTGTTTTATTTTTCCGCACTGTTTCATAGAAAATTGTCTCAATGCTAAGTTGATAATAGAAATGTTTACTTATATTTTAATATGAATGTTGATTGTTAAAAATTTGGTTGCAGAATAGTTTTGTTTAATTGTGTTTTCGGAATTGCAAAAACCGTTGTGTGCAACTCGTTGCACAAAGTTGATTTTTTCCAGACGCGTCGTATATTTCGAAATTACGACGCGTGCGGAAAAAATCAACTTTGTGCAACTAGATACACAAAGTACTATTTCCCAATTTAAATAATTTTCAAACTGGAAATGCAAACCAGCAGATGCAAACTAATGCGAATGCCAAACGGGTACTAATACGTGTATCAACTTGTTATGATCGTCGATCATTACAAATACTACCCGTATTTACAATTAATCTAATTAATTAATTTCAATCGATTATATATTATATTATGTATATATAAAAGTTTTACATTCGCTGAAATCCTATCGAAATCTATCTATGCAAATTTATAAACAGGTAAGCTTGATTGTTGATGATGAAAATTCTATCTAACGTTGCATTTCCCGTTTTATTTTAATTCCAAAATTAAAAAGGAAGGAAACATTTGATTTTATTACTTTGAACTTTTATTAACTCGAACGTTCAAGTGAAAACATCTTTAAATTAAAAGAAATAAATTGTAGTCTGACCTAATGTTACAAATAGTAATTTGTTAACATAATTTTTGTGATCCGTGAGTTAGTTTTTTTATATTGACAGCATACTGCTTTACAACTGCAATAAGGAGGCAAATATTCTATTTATAAGACTTATTATTTTATAAGACTTAATAGTTTAACCCAATAAACCAATTAATTAGTTTTATTAAAAATTCGTTACAATAATATATACTTCATTTTAATGTTTCCTTATTTTTAATTTTTTTAATTAATGATTTTTTAAAAAATACATTAATCTATTTTTTTTAACTATCTTAAATTATTTTTAATTAACTTTAATAAAACAAATATCGAATAATTTTTATTTCAAAACAAAAATATTTTTACAATATTTTTTCTTTTTAGTAAAAAGTGTTGTGTAGTAGGAATTACAAAATGTGTCACAACAACACATAGATACTTTTTAAGACCTTATAGGTCCCACAACAACATGCATCTTGAGGTGTTGGTGGATGCTTTTTTGAAATGTTTGGGGATTGAAGGCACTCGAGACTATTGATTCAGGCAAAGCATTCCATTTGTACGAAGTACGCACAAAGAAATACCTTTGCCTTTTGTTACTGGGGCAGTGAGTAATCCCGACAGTTTTACTATTTGCACAAACTATTAGCACAAACAGAGTGCCGAGTTGAACAAGGAAAAGAAGATGTCTGAGGCATTATAGATCTAATTTCATCCAAGCACTGCTGGTTACGATATTTATAAAAAACAACGAGATCAGCAACAGTGCGACGATGTTGTAGGGAATCAAGATTTAATGTTAAATTTCTATCACCAACAATTCGTATAGCACGCTTTTCAACAGAGTCTAAAAGAGCCCAAGATGGTAACAGATGCAGCGCCCCAAGCTTGACAACAATACTCCATGCAGGGACGAATATAGGACTTATAAATGTGGAGTAATTGATGCGAAGTAAAATATTTTTTACATCTATTGAGGAGGCCGAGTTTTCTTGATGTGCTCCTTGCCATGGCCATGATATGATCGTTCCAGAGTAAGTCATTGGAAATTGTGACTCCCAATAAACGAATGTTTTCACATTCGTCTATTTGGTCGTTACACATATTAATTGAAATATCATTGGGAAACTCGGTCTTTGATCTGGAAACAATCAATAGCTGTGTTTTGGTGGAATTAAAATTGACCAAATTTTTTTCACCCCAATCGGCGACTTTTTTCAGGGCCTCGTTTACATTTATGGCAGCGTCTCTCTGGGCGGAATTTATTTGTTCATGCATTTTACCCTTTGAAGATAGGGGGACGAATGACTTGTGCAGTCTACTATCATCTGCAAAACTATTTATTGGGTTACTGGTGATTTGCAACAGTTCGTTGATATAGATTAAAAATAAAGTGGGAGATAAAACTGAGCCTTGGGGTACATCAGCTTTAATTAATCTATAGATACCGAGATGTATCGGTTAGACAGAAAATTTTGAATCAACTTCACAACTGCGGGATGAAACCCGTACGCAACGAGCTTGTTGATCAAACTGGCATGCCAGATTCGATCAAATGCTGTTGAGATGTCTAATGCGATTACGTACGTTTCACCACCTTTCTCAAGTATGCTATTCCAAAGATGTGCTACATAGTTCAATAGATCGGTTGTTGATCTTTTGTTTCTAAAACCGTATTGGCGGTGTTGTGCTACATATTAAACTATGTAGCAAATAACTCAAAACTTCAAAATTGTTACGTATTCATTTAAATTAAAGACTTACTTATTACTTCATATTTTGAAATTCATAATTATTCACACGAGCAAAATTATTTCGAAATAGTAAAAATAATACCTTAATTTACTTAAAACATTTAAAGTAAAGAAATGATTACTATTGCTATTTTGACAACTTTTAAATTGTAATAAATTAAAGCATCAACAAATTTGTCAACTTAACAAAAAACAAACAAATATCCAATCAATTAATTTTAATAGTTAGAGTAAATTTTTCCAGTAAAGTAGACAGTCAACAGTTAAACAGTCCGTTAGTAAATTTTTAGAGTAAGTCAATCAGTTAGTGTAGTCAGTCGAATTAATTATTTTTACAGTCAGAGCAGATTCTCATATAAGTTCTGATAAAAGTTATAAAATTATTTAGTTATAAATTTAAAAAAGTCAGACAAGTGCGAATAAAATTCGCTCGTCAAGGGTTCCGTGAATGTAAAAGAACACAATATCAAAAATTATTGACAAAAAGTTGTGTTGTAATGTCCTTATATTTTCAGACCATAGACACATAACAAAATAAATGTTAAATTGTAAATGTCAATAGTAAATTACAATCAAATCTACATTGATCAAAAATGGCAAAAAAAATGTTAATTCAGGTTAAATATTATCCATAGATGTTTTTGGTAACTTAAAAAAGATTCAATTACACCAGCTTGTAAATGGATTAAATTTGATTATTTTTTCGGTCAATCGAGTGTTGAAATTTAGGGGTGTGGAAAGGCTACATACTAAAAATATTTTTTTTTTAATAACACAAAAACTGCATTTCAAAATTCTAAAAAAAATGTAACATTTCTTAAATTAAGTGCTCTTTCATATGACACCCCACTCATTTGGGTCAAAAATGTTTTTTTTTCCTCCCCACAACCATTCCATAAACACACAGAGATATAATTATTTGAGTCTTCGATATGATTTTCGTTCAAAATTTACCAATATTCCTGTGAATATTTTCAAATTTTTCAGTCAGTCATCGTCGCAAGGTAGGCGGCGGCACGATCTGAATTTAGCCCTTTCTTATCCATAACTCAAAAACTGTGCTGTATACAAACCTTACCAAATTTCCTAACTCTGTGAAATTTTCCAATTTTTTCTGTCATTTAGTGTCGAAACGTATGGAGAGGGGGACGGTCTGAATTTTGCACTTTTTCAACAGTAACTCAAAAACTGGGCAACGCAAAATTCTAAAAAAATTGCAACGGATTTTAAATTAGATGTTCTTTCAAATGACACTCGCTTGGGTAAAAAAAAGTTTTTTTTTACCCCCTCTACCCCGGTCTTCTAAACACACAGAAATATAATTATTGGAGACTTCGCTATAGTTTTTGTACAAAATTTACCAAATTACCTAACTCTGTGAATTTTTACAAATTTTTCTGTCTACCAGTGTCGAAACGTATGGGGAGAACGGTGTGAATTTTGCACTTTTTTCATAATAACTCAAAAACTGGGCACCGAAAAATTCTAAAAAAAATTGCAACGAATTCTAAATTAGATGTTCTTTCAAATGACACACCACTCGCTTGGGTCAAAAAAAAGTTTTTTTACCCCCTCTACCCCGGTCCTCTAAACACACAGAAATATAATTATCGGAGACTTCGCTATAGTTTTCGTACAAAATTTAGAAAATTTTCTAACTCTGTGAATTTTTACAAATTTTTCTGTCAATCAGTGTCGAAATGCATGGGGGGGGGAACGGTCTGGACTTTGCACTTTTTCGATAATATCTCAAAAACTGGGCACCGCAAAATTCTAAAAAAACTGCAACGAATTTTAAATTAGGTGTTCTTTCAAATGACATCCCACTCGCTTGGGTAAAAAAAAGTTTCTCTACCCCGGTCCTCTAAACACACAGAAATATAATTATCGGAGACTTCGCTATAGTTTTCGTACAAAATTTAGCAAATTTTCTAACTCTGTGAATTTTTACAAATTTTTCTGTCAATCAGTGTCGAAACGCATGGGGGGGGGAACGGTCAAGACTTTGCACTTTTTCGATAATATCTCAAAAACTGGGCACCGCAAAATTCTAAAAAAAACTGCAACGAATTCCAAATTAGGTGTTCTTTCAAATGACACCCCACTCGCTTGGGTAAAAAAAAGTTTTTTTTTACCCCCTCTACCCCCGGTCCTCTAAACACACAGAAATATAATTATCGGAGACTTCGCTATAGTTTTCGTACAAAATTTAGCAAATTTTCTAACTCTGTGAATTTTTACAAATTTTTCTGTCAATCAGTGTCGAAACGCATGGGGGGGGGGGAACGGTCAAGACTTTGCACTTTTTCGATAATATCTCAAAAACTGGGCACCGCAAAATTCTAAAAAAAACCAACGAATTCCAAATTAGGTGCTCTTTCAAATGACACCCCACTCGCTTGGGTAAAAAAAAGTTTTTTTTTTACCCCCTCTACCCCGGTCCTCTAAACACACAGAAATATAATTATCGGAGACTTCGCTATAGTTTTCGTACAAAATTTAGCAAATTTTCTAGCTCTGTGAATTTTTACAAATTTTTCTGTCAATCAGTGTCGAAATGCATGGGGGGGGGACGGTCTGGACTTTGCACTTTTTCGATAATATCTCAAAAACTGGGCACCGCAAAATTCTAAAAAAAACTGCAACGAATTTTAAATTAGGTGCTCTTTCAAATGACATCCCACTCGCTTGGGTAAAAAAAAGTTTTTTTTACCCCCTCTACCCCGGTCCTCTAAACACACAGAAATATAATTATTGGAGACTTCGCTATAGTTTTCGTACAAAATTTAGCAAATTTCCTAACTCTGTGAATTTTTACAAATTTTTCTGTCAATCAGTGTCGAAACGCATGGGGGGGGGAACGGTCAAGACTTTGCACTTTTTCGATAATATCTCAAAAACTGGGCATCGCAAAATTCTAAAAAAAACTGCAACAAATTCCAAATTAGGTGCTCTTTCAAATGACACCCCACTCGCTTGGGTAAAAAAAAGTTTTTTTTTACCCCCTCTACCCCGGTCCTCTAAACACACAGAAATATAATTATCGGAGACTTCGTTATAGTTTTCGTACAAAATTTAGCAAATTTCCTAACTCTGTGAATTTTTACAAATTTTTCTGTCAATCAGTGTCGAAACGCATGGGGGGGGGGGGGAACGGTAAAGACTTTGCACTTTTTCGATAATATCTCAAAAACTGGGCACCGCAAAATTCTAAAAAAAACTGCAACGAATTCCAAATTAGGTGCTCTTTTAAATGACACCCCACTCGCTTGGGTAAAAAAAGTTTTTTTTTACTCCCTCTACCCCGGTCCTCTAAACACACAGAAATATAATTATCGGAGACTTCGCTATAGTTTTCGTACAAAATTTAGCAAATTTTCTAACTCTGTGAATTTTTACAAATTTTTCTGTCAATCAGTGTCGAAACGCATGGGGGGGGAACGGTCAAGACTTTGCACTTTTTCGATAATATCTCAAAAACTGGGCACCGCAAAATTCTAAAAAAAACTGCAACGAATTCCAAATTAGGTGCTCTTTCAAATGACACCCCACTCGCTTGGGTAAAAAAAAGTTTTTTTTTACCCCCTCTACCCCGGTCCTCTAAACATACAGAAATATAATTATCGGAGACTTCGCTATAGTTTTCGTACAAAATTTAGCAAATTTTCTAACTCTGTGAATTTTTACAAATTTTTCTGTCAATCAGTGTCGAAACGCATGGGGGGGGGGGGGAACGGTCAAGACTTTGCACTTTTTCGATAATATCTCAAAAACTGGGCACCGCAAAATTCTAAAAAAACTGCAACGAATTTTAAATTAGGTGCTCTTTCAAATGACACCCCACTCGCTTGGGTAAAAAAAAGTTTTTTTTTACCCCCTCTACCCCGGTCCTCTAAACACACAGAAATATAATTATCGGAGACTTCGCTATAGTTTTCGTACAAAATTTAGCAAATTTTCTAACTCTGTGAATTTTTACAAATTTTTCTGTCAATCAGTGTCGAAATGCATGGGGGGGGGACGGTCTGGACTTTGCACTTTTTCGATAATATCTCAAAAACTGGGCACCGCAAAATTCTAAAAAAAACTGCAACGAATTTTAAATTAGGTGCTCTTTCAAATGACATCCCACTCGCTTGGGTAAAAAAAAGTTTTTTTTACCCCCTCTACCCCGGTCCTCTAAACACACAGAAATATAATTATTGGAGACTTCGCTATAGTTTTCGTACAAAATTTACCAAATTTCCTAACTCTGTGAATTTTTACAAATTTTTCTGTCAATCAGTGTCGAAACGCATGGGGGGGGAACGGTCAAGACTTTGCACTTTTTCGATAATATCTCAAAAACTGGGCACCGCAAAATTCTAAAAAAAACTGCAACGAATTCCAAATTAGGTGTTCTTTCAAATGACACCCCACTCGCTTGGGTAAAAAAAAGTTTTTTTTTACCCCCTCTACCCCGGTCCTCTAAACACACAGAAATATAATTATCGGAGACTTCGCTATAGTTTTCGTACAAAATTTAGCAAATTTTCTAACTCTGTGAATTTTTACAAATTTTTCTGTCAATCAGTGTCGAAATGCATGGGGGGGGGGACGGTCTGGACTTTGCACTTTTTCGATAATATCTCAAAAACTGGGCACCGCAAAATTCTAAAAAAAACTGCAACAAATTTTAAATTAGGTGTTCTTTCAAATGACATCCCACTCGCTTGGGTAAAAAAAAGTTTTTTTTTACCCCCTCTACCCCGGTCCTCTAAACACACAGAAATATAATTATTGGAGACTTCGCTATAGTTTTCGTACAAAATTTAGAAAATTTCCTAACTCTGTGAATTTTTACAAATTTTTCTGTCAATCAGTGTCGAAACGCATGGGGGGGGGGAACGGTCAAGACTTTGCACTTTTTCGATAATATCTCAAAAACTGGGCACCGCAAAATTCTAAAAAAAACTGCAACGAATTCCAAATTAGGTGCTCTTTCAAATGACACCCCACTCGCTTGGGTAAAAAAAAGTTTTTTTTTACCCCCTCTACCCCGGTCCTCTAAACACACAGAAATATATCATCGGAGACTTCGCTATAGTTTTCGTACAAAATTTAGCAAATTTTCTAACTCTGTGAATTTTTACAAATTTTTCTGTCAATCAGTGTCGAAACGCACGGGGGGGGGACCGGTCAAGACTTTGCACTTTTTCGATAATATCTCAAAAACTGGGCACCGCAAAATTCTAAAAAAACTGCAACGAATTCCAAATTAGGTGCTCTTTCAAATGACACCCCACTCGCTTGGGTAAAAAAAAGTTTTTTTTTACCCCCTCTACCCCGGTCCTCTAAACACACAGAAATATAATTATTGGAGACTTCGCTATAGTTTTCGTACAAAATTTAGCAAATTTCCTAACTCTGTGAATTTTTACAAATTTTTCTGTCAATCAGTGTCGGAACGCATGGGGGGGGAACGGTCTGGGCTTTGCACTTTTTCGACAAGAACTCAAAAACTGGCCACCGCAAAATTCTAAAAAAAATTGCAGCGAATTCCAAATTAGGTGCTCTTTCAAATGACACCCCACTCGCTTGGGTCAAAAAAAGTTTTTTTTTACCCCCTCTACCCCGGTCCTCTAAACACACAGAAATATAATTATTGGAGACTTCGCTATAGTTTTCGTACAAAATTTAGCAAGTTTCCTAACTCTGTGAATTTTTACAAATTTTTCTGTCAATCAGTGTCGAAACGTAGGGGGGGGGGGGAACGGTCCAAATTCGCACTTTTTTTACTATAACTCAAAACCTGGGCATCGCAAAATTCTAAAAAAATAGATTTGTTTTTTAAATTAAGTGCTCTTTCAAATGACACCCCACTTGACCACATTTTAAATAGTGTTTTTACCCCTCCTCATTTCCACCCCCTTAATAAATCTAAGTATGGAAATATGACACTTTTTTATATTGTTTATTAAAAACGTACTAATTTTTCTATCATTCCAAGTACATTTGAAAACTTTCGATCAGATAGGTTCGGAGCTAATCGAGGTAAGAAAACGTGAAAAAAACGTCATTATTCAAAATTATACAAAAAAGGGTGAGGTGTAAAATTCCAAAATAAATTTTTATGGAATACTGAAATAAAGCCCTTTCATATGATACCCTACTTGAATCTATAAAAAAATGTATTTTCTCAAAGGTCTCACATCTCAGCCCTGTAAACCAAACAAAAACCTCTTTAGTTTTATTTGTATCCGTCATTTCATGTGGACAGGTTAGTTTTATACGTATGCCAAATTTCAAGTCCATGGCATTTATAGTTTACGAGATAATCGATATAATGTAAAAAACACGATTTACTCTCACCAATAGTGTTCCGTATAAAAAACGGAACCCTAAAAATTAAATCAGTTATTAAACTAATAAAATAAAATCATGTGTACGTTTTTTGTGTGTAATAATAAAGTGTAATTTCAACATCAAGCTCCTCCAGGTCACAACAGCGGTTATGATATCAAATGGTTGTCCTCCAAAAATTTGGATATGTGTGAATTAATATAGTGCTCGTATATTTTAGACAGGACTGGGAGTAAGGCTATTGGTCTGTAATTTGAAATATCACATTTCGTTCCTTTTTTTTGGGACAGGCTGGACATTGACCAACTTCCAGCAGGATGGAAAAATACCAGATTTATAGGATTTATAAAATATTTTGGTGAGAGTTGGTGCAATATAAAACAAAAATATCGAATAATTTTAATTAACTTTCATAAAACAAATTTCGAATAATTTTTAATTAACTTTAAAAAAGCAAATTTCGAATAATTTTTTATTAACTTTAAAACCACTTGACACTTTACCTATTGATTCGCCTCAAACCTGTGTCTAGAAAGGGATGAAAAATGATTTTCCTGATTAATAAAATTCCTTAAAATATCAAGGCGTTAGATATCATTTTAACTATTCTAACACAATTAATTTTGTTTTGTATTTAGAACAACTTCCAGGACACTTTGTTTTGTCCGATCTTATCTATTGTCCGATCTACGAAATTGTTATTTGTTATTTCCGGCACGGAATACTAGTTATGAAAAAATTGCTGTAATTTATTTCTCAATTCCTATTTCACGATGTACAGGAATAGTGCTACAGATGTACTCATAAAGAAAGAATAGTAGACAAAATAGTAGACCAGTGGGCATAAATAAAAGATGCCAGAATAGTATATTATTATGCTAGGACGTAAAGATAAGGATTTTGGACGTATGTGGAGTTGCATCCACATTAAGTCCAAAATAGATTATGTCCGTGCATCATATACTATTTTTTATTCGCCGCAAGTAAAATATTTAAAAAAAAATGTTTATTCTAAATTAAAATTATAAATTTGCATAAATTTTGAAATAAAAATATGTGGAACAAGTTACCTTTGACATAATATTTGTTATTTTTTCCAAATTATTGTATCACTATTTTTTTTTTATTTAGCGTATGGTTTTTTTGTGACGCATTAAAAATTAAACTTAAAATAGGTAGTCTCTTCTATGAAATCTACCTAAAACAAAACATGGATACACATTAAATGAACTTACATTCAATTTGATTGTGCGTCTTTTAGTAAAAAAGTAAAAAGTAAAATATTTGAACATTGGGCAGTACATTTGAATATTAGATGTTTACATCGAGCGAGTCTATCCATGCTACTACATCGGGAGTTGCCAATTGGATGTCTGAGATGTCGCCATTGTACCGTCGACACACAGTTGCAATGTGTTTTATGGTTTGTTGTGGAGCGCCGCAGTCACACTCAGGGGACTCTGAAATGCCCCACTTGTAGAAAGAATCAGCACAACGTCCATGATTCGTTCTTATTCGGTTTAGTGTAGTCCAGGTATGACGTGGCAGATCGAAACCAGGTTGGGTAGAAGTCTCGTAGTAATAGAAAGGCCAGTTGTATTGATGATGCCAGGAGGTGTCCCAGGCATCCAAGATATTAAAATTAGTTGCCAGCAGGTTGCTGGCAGTTTTATGTGGAGGCTTTCTTGACTTCAATCGACAACGAGTGTGGTCACCGTAATCTTCGTGCAAGGGTAACGTGATGTTGTTGGTTACCTTTTCATGTTCACGCATGAGAGCATGCGACCGTCTGAGTGCAGGTGGAGCGATATTGCTTAACACAGGGCCAAGGTAAAGGGGTGGATCTGATAGTACTACTTATAGTACGCATCGTGGCATGCAGCTGGTAGTCAACTTTTTGAGTATGTGTGCTAGTGAGTATGTGTGCTATCACTATGACAACATAGTGGAGGGTGGGGTTCTGTGGAACGAAAAGAAAGCAACTGTTCAATTCATTCGTAAGATGCCAGGGAAAGAATCTTAATATTAGAATATTAGAGCAATTCTTCTAGAAGACAGAAATTTTAGATCTTCAATGGGGGGGGGGGGGGGGGGGTTAAACCCGAATAAACCCGTATGTCGCTACGCCACTGAAACAATCTTGTCGTTTTAAATTAATACGTATATTATTAGGATTAATAGAATATTGTTTTCGTTGGTCAAGAGGATTGTATATTCGCCTATTTTGGTTTTTGATTTACAATGCTTCGTGGAACCAACATTCTGTTTCAATTAAATAGCAAATTATAGTTTGATATCCACGGTAGCGTTGATGATTTATAATCATCTATTGAATTCATTCTTAGAAATGCTATACCTAAGTTTAATGATAACACGTCATGATAGGCTAACTTATTGCTTTAGTAGTATGTTAAGTACCATTCTGTGAAGTTGCATTGCCGCAACTGCATATCAAAAATTTATTATCGTTTTTTTTTCGCGTTGAGTATTTAGATAAATCCTATTTTTTTCCTATTTATATTTGTTATTGCTATAGAACTTATTAATCCAATCATATTTATTTATTTATTTCGTTATTTATTTATTTCATAATTTTCATATATTTTATTTTTACAATTAAATTGATAAACATGAATGTTCAATACATGGACACTGATGAAATCGCAATTGAAAGTCGGGTAATAGATATCATTTGACCCATAATAACTAAGTTGAATGCCTTACAAGAATTATGGGATAAAGAATTATCTGGAGCACTTGAGTCTCCAATGCTAGCACACCCAACTGCTGTACGGTTCCCCAAAGCGCGAAGAAAATTTTGAAGGAAATAATTGTAATAGTACTGGCAATATGAATCAGGTTATTACTCTATTATGGCATATAATGGGTCGTTTGAAAAGAATCCAGAATTCAAAATCGGTTACTGCAAAAACGGACAAGTTATTGGGAATTTGTAAAACTTTGATGAAATGCTTTAAGGAGATACAATCTCAACAAACTTTTAGTCCCGATTTAGAAACATCAATTAGAGAAGCCTTTGCGGGAGTTCAGGCCGTAGAAATATCAAACGAGCTACGAGGATCACTCCACTGTATTAAACAATGGTGATATCCGGAAATTCTGTTAATAGTTCACCTGTTGATCAAGATCTATCTTCCGGCACAACAGTTAGTATAATCTTAGACAAATTATTACAAAAATTAAGTTGCGATAACGGGTGTGTTAAAGACACTTCAAACATCAAGCCATCCAGACAAATTGAATCTAATCTTGGATACTATCCTTGTACTAATACAACAAAACAGTTTTTAGGCCGTCCCTCGAAGGAGTGCTTAAAGATTTACAACTGGAAGTTATTTTTTTGGGGTAATGGGCAAGATAAGATTCTCGTAGAACGTTTCTTTTACCGAGTGGAGAACATGGCTAGCTCAAATGGAATGAGCAATGAGCGATTGGCTGCGAATTTCAGTGTACTTCTGAAAGGCAAAGCATTTGAATGGTTTTGGGAGTATAGGGAGACTTTTGGTCAAGTTGCTTGGAAAGACATTCGTAAAGCTATGATTTTACGTTTTCGTATTAGGAGAACTGATGAAGATATTCGTCAAGTCTTTTTATCACAAAACTCGTGGCATGACACTGTCTCTAATGGGGCAAGAACTAATACATTTGCTTATTCGTAATATGAGAGGTGAGTTACAAGCAAATCTAGCTGGAGACGTATTTCAGGATATTTCTACCTTTGTAAATAAATGTATTGCTTCAATAGCATGGATAAAATTGGTTGGGTACCGGAAATTGCTTTCCAAGGTAAACGACAAATTAATGAGATAGAACACGTCAGTAATGAAAGAGTTGACTACTTCAACAATGCCGGTACTTTGGAGTTGCCTAATAATTCTGATTTGGTGTGTGCATTTTATGGTGGGAATACACATTCGCCACGACGAATCAATAATACTGATGGAACTGTGACCAAGAATTCAATCGGTTGTTGGAATTGTGCATCACTATAAAAATTGTTCAAATGCACTAAACCACCGATTTTGTTTTGGATGCGGCGCTCATAATGTCTTAAGACCCCAATGTGTGAATTGCAATAACCATTAGGGAAACTACCGACGGGATTTCAGAAGCTCTGGGGTTCTGAACTCCCAATTACTTCAGACATCAACACCCAGGAAGAAAACCGAAGAAGTAGCATCCAATACGGATCCCAAATTTTCGTCGATCCTAAGGAGAGAACAATCGCGCCACAAATAGAGGTCTGTTGCAAAAGTTTTGTATTCCAAAGCACCCAAACCTCAAGCAAACCCTGTTCCAGGATAGATAGAGCGCTAAGATATTTTAACTTAAGAAAACTCATTAAACAATCAGTGTCAGACCCAGTTAGTTCATATATTTCAGGTGATAATAGACCTTATGCAAATTTGTTATTAAATGGCATTCTCTTTAAAGGACTTCTCGATAGCGGAGCCAGTATTTCGGTACTAGGGACCGGTTGTGAAGAATTTGTCAAACATCATAACTTTACTGTACATCATCTCAAATCTGTGTTAAAAACATTGTGTTAAAAATGCTAGTGGTGAGTCACAAAAAGTTATTGGTCATATCCGGGTAAAAATATCATTTCTTGGGAAGGTTAAGGTATGTCGGTTACATCTTGCACCTAGTCTGAGCCAACCTTTATATTTCGGAATGGCCTTT
Organism: Diogma glabrata; assembly: GCA_963693315.1. NCBI lineage: Eukaryota > Metazoa > Arthropoda > Insecta > Diptera > Cylindrotomidae > Diogma > Diogma glabrata. Next base: position 147,444,117 of record OY856188.1, on the reverse strand, counting down.
CGGGATTCATTCGGGCGCCAGCAATGATTTATACATAAATTAGTATTATACATATATTAGTAGAATTAATAGTAGATCAGGAACTGGTTCTATAGTGTAGGGTTATGTAGTTTAAGTTGTGAACTATGTAAAATAAAAATTATATCGTATAGTATAAAAGTATAATCGTTATTTTGCATAGATAGGCAGGCGTCGATATGAATTACCTATAATATAGGTTCGATTTCGTATAAAATTTTATTCCTGATGTTTGATTCTCTTGAACTTGGTAATGTTATTTTCTGTTAAGTTTGGTATAATGTCTAACTAAATAACAGTGGTTGAGCGATGACATAGCTCCACAGAAGGCGGGAATGATCTGCATGCAAAAGTCGAATTAGTGGGAGGAATGTGACGTAAAGTGATCACAACATCGATGATCGGCATATGCTAAAGCAATGAGGTAAGTGAGGTGTGCTATGCGTGTTATCAACCTCTATATAAAGTCCGTATAATGCGATAATGGAGTCGAATTACTTTTTAAGATGGTTTAACCTTCACTTTTTTTTCTTTTAAACCTTTATTTATATAACTTTATGCAGCACTAGCAAACTTCCTAAAATTGATGGCACCCCACGACCCACGACTGTTACCTAGCGGCAAATGTGCTGCAGCCATCCATTTAAAACATTTTAGGGAGATTTTTCGGCCACTAGCACCTCAAACACCTAAGACCAAATATTTTTTTTGTAATATTTTTGTCGGTTATCTACCATCCAAGAAACCGACAGAGGATGCTACGTAGCAAATTCATAAGAAGCTAAAATAAAACGAGAAAATTGTCATTAATTATTTTTTTGCAGGAAATCACTATTCAGCAAACAATGTGTCTGCCGTCAGCTTGTAGCTATAATGATCTGATCCAAGTTTTATCATACAATCCAACGAATCCTTTATCTATTATGAAATATGCTGAGCTGATTGATGTCTCAATTTTATCCGGCAAATATAAATTTTATCAAGAAGTCAATTTCTATGTTATAATGTAAGTAAATTTGTTTTGATTTATCTTCCAGCAGCCAAATTCTGTAACTGTGAAGCGGTGAAGTGATAAAAATTTCTTCGTTTCTTTTCATTAAAAAACTTATCACTTCACCGCTTCACAATTACAGAATTTGGCTGCAGTAGTGCAGTCAGAGGGGATATTATGATGAATTTACTCAAATTAATATTTGTTTTGTGTAATTTTTTATCAATTTAACCAAGTAGATCCTCTGACACCAACAATTATATCCACATATAAAATTTGAAATGTGTATTCTTTTAGGGTAATTTTATTATTTTCGGTAATGTTAATTATATCTGCTACAATTTTAGAAAATCTTATTTTTGTCAGAAGAAATTTCGAAACAAATTTTCGAAAGAATAATGATAAATTAAGTTTAAGCAAAGAAACAAATCTTAAATGGGTGATAAACAAAAACTGCTATATAAAATCTACCCAAGGTAATAAGAACAATCTCAAGAACCAAATCTGTAAAAATAATAGCACTTTGGATTCTCTAACATCAGAGTTTACACCAGTTGAATCCTCCATTTCAAACGCGTCTGTTCCGAATTCTACAGCCAATTCGGTAATGTACGTTTGACCTGACTTTTATAATTACGCTAACTTTATGATAAAAACTAAAATATATAAATGATAACTATCTTTTATAGAATGCAGGCAGCTGTAGAACGAATTTCAAAGCTTAGAAATTCTAAATGTAACAATTTATTACTTTCACATATATGTAAGCAACCACAATCAATGGACTATGTTGATAGTATTAGTATTAGTAATATAAATGCAGACAATCATTATGTTCATAACTCTGTTGATGCAAAACAATACACCAAATCTAACAATTTGTCATCGTTGTTATCATCTTCAATTTCAACATCCATAAGTGTTGATAGCATCAGCGAAAATTATGATATTGGTAAGGGTATTAATTTATAATTTTTTTTTTGCTTCAATTATGCTTAAACTGTAAAAATAAACTATGCTTTTACTGAAACCTGTGAATTTTAATTTCGCCAGTAACGTATTTCACCTTTAAGTCACTTACAGATAATTTTTTTCTCAGATGGTTCGGATTATTAACAATGAACCGTAGTACATACATACTTTGTTTTTGACCGTTTGTATGATTTTATCGTCCATCTTATTTGTAGCATCATAACTGGGTTTCTATACCGGTCTTTTAGTACTTTATTGCCTGTAAATAAGAAACTTTTACTCTCGATAAACTTATTAGCTCCTACAAAATTTAAAAACATACTATTTAACATCTAAATAGAATCACAAAAAACTATTTACAGACCAATTATTCTTTAAATACTACTTTACACCTAAATAAGCCTGTTTTTCAACACCTTACTAAGTACTTATCATATCCTAAGAACTTAAGTCCTATCAATTCTATCAACGTACAAAATTAACATCTTATTTGCATCTTCAAAAACTTTTTACGTTTCCGATCTATTTCGCATCACACCCGACAAACATTTTATACATAAAGATAGCGCTCGTATATTTAGGTTCTAAATTGGAAATGTATGAGTGTGATTTTGTTTGTAAAGGATGCGTCCATTTTTCGCCATTTTTTTAATGATACAATTTAAAAGACCAAAATTAAGTTACCAAAAAATTTAAATGTTTGAATTATGTGTAGAAAATAATACTAATTTTCCATCATTTTCTCAATATTATGAAAAATTAAATTAAAATATCGATAAATCGAACATGAAACAAAGCAAATAAAAAATATTAAAAATATACAATATTTTTTTAAATCACTAAAATTAATTATTGAAAGGGCCTGTTTGTTTAGCGTTTTTTTCCGGTAAGTAGCTTTTGCAGGAGTTATGTAGATGTTATTTTTGTATTGAAAATACGTGATACGTAAATACTCTAAATTCTAAATGGTAGAATCTGTAGGTTTTAAGGAGTAGTTAAATTTCGACTCGGGCCAGTAAAGCAAAGGAAAAAAATTTTATTTATTTTTTAAACTTTCATCTTGCATGTTTGTTTCTATATCTCATTTCAGAACCCCAGAATCAAATCGAATCAATTTACGACAGCAGCATTAAATCGATTGATAAAAACGATTTTATTCTAGAAGTTCTAAATGAAATGACATGGAAAAAAATAATTAACGAAATACTAGGGAAGAATAGATCGGAAGAGGAATTTATTCATAAATCAATCTATGGTTTGCATACATTATGTTTATTCTGGATTACTTTAGCTCAACTTCACAGATTTGTGTTTTATGTTGCAGGTAAATTTTTCAATAAACTACGAAACATACATTTTTGTTCATTAAAATTTATTTAATACTTTCTAGAGAATAAACTATATTTCAGGGAGCTATCTACAAGCTCACTGAATAATTTCCTGTTTGAAAACGGGTCTCTTTCGCTTGATACATTTTTCTTTAGTTGGTAAGTAGAAATTCGCATAATTGGTTACTTGAAGACAATGAATTTGTTGAATTTGTTGAAGACATATTTGTTTTATCTATAGTGGGATTACAATATCATTAATGTTTTACACAACAATGGAAACAATGTCAATTGATAAGTTTTGCGGTGCTTCTGAGCAAATACTCTACTTCTTAACACTCATATCAAGCAAATGTTTAAATTTAATATTGCCATATACAGCTGTTTTAATAATGGATCAGTTATTTATGAAACATTTTAATGACTATAGCATAATTGAACTACCGTCTGTGGATCATTTAACATGTGAAACCAGTATGTGGAAAAATATTTTATACATTGATACTTTCTACCCGCTACTTGAAAGAGTGAGTACGTCTGTTAATTTCTAGATTGTGGTGGTTAATAAATGTTCAAGGTGGTATAGAACGGTGGTGGCAATGCATGTTTTATCGTAAACGTCAATAGGAATGTCAATTGAAAATTGATTAAAATGATACAAAAGATGTTAAATGGCTTTAAATCTTATCCACAAATAAAAACATGGGTTAAATTTGAAAATTTGCACCGCAAAATTCTAATATAAAATGCAATGTTTTTTAAATTAGGTGCTCTTTCAAATGACCTTGATTATTTGGGTCAAAAACTTATTCACTTTTCCTCACTCCCATCCCCTAAAAACGCAGAAGAATAATTATTTAAAACTTCCGTATATTTTTCATTATCAAAAACTGCATTGCAAATTAAATTGTAGTGTTTCTAAAATTAAATACTATTTCAAATGATAGTTTGATTGCTTTTATTGCTGTTTTTACCCCTTCTTTTACCCGCCTCTTAATAAATATAATTATATGTATTTGACACTTTCCTATATTTTCCATTAAAAATTTACTAATTTTTCTATCATTCCAAATATTTTGTAAGATTTTCGATCAATTAGGTTCAGAGCCAAGCGAAGAAAGATAACGTAAAAAAACGTCATTATTCAAAATTATACAAAAAAGGTGGGGTATTAAATTCTAAAATAATTTTTAAGGAATACTGAAGTGGAACCCATTCATATATAATACCCTACTTGAGTCGATAAAAAAAATATATATTTCTCATAGGCCTCACATCGTAGCCTTGTAAAACAAACGAAAACAACTTATTTTTTAAACCGTCATCTTGTGTGGGTGGGTTAGTTCTATACGCATCTCAAGGTTTAGGTCCTTAGGAATTATAGTTTACGAATTAATCGATATAATGCAAAAAACACGAACACGTACTCTCATCAATAGGGTTCGTTATAAAAAACGTAACCCTAAAAATAATAACATTTTATTGCTTACTGCTCTCATACATGCATGTACCTGTTGTATGTGAGTATCTGTAATGCAAGACGCAAGTGCATGTTTTTTTACAACGCACACCGAAACAACAGAAAGGGACAAACAACGGAAAGAGAAAATATCATTTTGAATTCATATTTTGTAAAATCTTTCCGCTAAATCACAAATAGCATCATTTTTCAAACGTTCAACGAAATTTATAAGAAACTAAACAAATGTTTAGCAACAGTAAGCCTCGTGAGTCGTGACACCGGAGAGTCCAAGTACAAATGTCATTTGTTTGTTTTAAGTAGCGAATATTCTACAAAATTTAAAATTTTTGTGTGTTCTGCCATCTATACTATGAACGAAATACAGAATGCACAGTAAAATCATTTTATCTACTATCATTCTGTAATGTCAAACCCTATGACATTTGAAATAATTGCGTAAGGTCGTATTTTACCGCACTAATTATTATTACAGCTAGGGTTGCCACGTGTCCTACTTTCGGTAGGACAGTGGAGCAAGAATGTCCTACGTCCTACTTTACTATAAAAATGTCCTACTTTAGGCAAATTGTAATACAATATCTTACACTGAAAAAAATAGATTTTTTGCCAACCTATTTCTCTCAAAAAACGCGTTAGCAAAAAAGTAACCGTGATTGCACCTTTACTTATATCAAATTTGTAACCGATTATTTTATTTTATGTCGAAAGGTTAGGAACAATTAAGCAAACAATTCACATAGCTGTGACATATGTTAATATCTATGCTTTATTGCACGATTTTTCAGATGGTAAACCACCATTGTTTAAATAATTTTGAATTAAATCCACCGTCAAACCTCTGTTTTTAAATAACTTTTGTTACAAATTAGCTGTTCTTCTTAGTATTATTAATAAAATAAAATGAACTGAATTTTGTTATAAAGTATAACATATGGCTACAGAAAGCTAACGATTTTGAAGGAACATGTAAATATACAAAACAGAACTATTTATGAGTTAACATAATTTTATTGAACATAAGTTTATTGATTTTAATGAAAGTGCCAATGAATCAGCAGACGGTATGTTTAGCTGTATTTCTGAGTCTTTAAAAACTTTAAATTTAAGTTTTTCGAGTGTTACCGCATTGGAGGCTGATAACATAAATGCGAATTTGTGTGCCGTTATTCAATATAAATAAATCAATTAGCATTACAGAAATAACGCCCACACATTAATACTTACACCAAACCGAAAACTAATTTAAAAAAATAAATTATTTTATAACTGAAAAAAGAAGTGGCACAAATCCAACGAGTTTTTTAGTTTTAAGACCGTAGGGGTAGTGTGTCCTACTTTGAAACTTTTAAAACGTAGCAACCCTAATTACAGCAATATTTTACACAACTCAGTTAAAATGCAATTAATTGGTTGAATTTACTTATATCAATATTTTTCTTCATTGAGGTTGTACATCTCAACATGGAGCAATGTATCCATAACGAAGATGACTTTTCTTTTTCAGACTTGCCTGCGAAATAGGCTAGCAAAATTCTCTCAGATACCTCCTTTATATTTTTTCCATTGCACCAATCTTCAAATTTTTTACACTCCATTTCGTGTTTCGCTTTTGATTTTGTTTGTGTCAGTAGTGAAGTCGCTGCATTTGCCGCAATTTCCACCTAGGAGTGTTATGCTGATTCCCACATATTTAACAATTATTTGCCTGATACTAAATGCTAATAAGCAATAAACAGAATATTGTGAAATAATGACAGTAATCAAATCACCGGCCTACTATATTTTATTATTTAATAATATTATTTCTTTTCTTTTATTATTTTTATTTCTTAAATTAATATAAAAGTTGATAGTAGATAAAACGTAGTACAATATTCATTTCGTGACGAATTATATTACATACAATACGAGATGGGAAAATTGTCAATCGAGCCGTGGGCCGAGATGGTAACCCATCGTAAATAACTATTACATAACTAATTGAGTTCTATTTTTCAGTGCATGCCATGGTCATGGTTCATATCGTTGGAGATTCAATTTTTAATACCTACATGTTTATTAATGTTACTATCAAAAAATCATCCCAAGTATTCTATGACACTCTGTTCGTCATTTTTTATAAGTTCCATTGTCACTTCGACAATTTTAGACATTGAGAACCGCCCGGACATAAATACTTATATTAATAATAACAAAAGTAAGTCAAACATATTGGAATATGATTTAGCTCGCCTTAATTATGTTTATGACCAACCGTGGACAAGAATAGGACCATATCTTATAGGAATGTGTTTTGGTTACGTTTTGCATAGGAAAAAAAATTTTGAAATATCGAAAAGGCTGAGTTACTTTGGTAAGTTTTTTATAAAATATATTTTTTGTACGAGTAAACCGTAAAATTCACTTTTGTAATTCAAAAATTTTTGCATAAATTGTTTTTTTTCCTATTGAAATAACAATGCTAAAAGTGAAATAACAATGCCTAAAATTGAAATACCAATGCCTAAAGTTATTGTATTACTATTATTTCGAAAAACTACTTTGATAAAATAATTTAAGTACTTTGCTGCCTAGGCAGCAAAATAATTAGACTTCATAAAAATAACAGATATTTTTCCACGAATCTGGCAGAAATTTTTTAATTTGTCAAACTATAATTATTATGATATTTCCATAACAACTAATCCTTCCAACAATTGCGATTTTTTTTTTCATTTTTAAAATTATGCTTTATTTTTAAGGTAATAATTATTAAATTACATATCATTGTAATTAATCAGAGAAAAATTATATGTTCAACTCGGCAGCAAGGTAGATTGACGGCCTTGGCTGAATTCCTAGCCTCGCTCGCTCGGCTATGAACTATCAGCCGCGGCAGTCAATCTACTACTTTGCTGCCTAGTTAAACAAATAACTATACTATTTTGTGTAAATATATATATATTTTTATTTATGTAAATAATACAGAATCTTACTCGTACAAAAAATCTTGTATGCAATTCAGGCATAAAGTATCTTTTTTGCTTTCGAGTGATTGTTTCTCTCGGCTGACGCCTGGAGCAACAATTTCACTCTCAAGCGGAAAGACATACTTTATGCCCTTAATACATAAATAGATATTAATTTAGTATTTTTTGGGTTATTTATTTTATTTTAGTTTAATTATATTGTTTAAAAAGCCTATTTACAATAACAAATTTATTTCTTTTAATTAATTTGTTTAATGACGTTTCGACAAAATTCCTTTTCATTTTCAAAAAAGAAAATATTTTTAAACATACAACAAAAAACATTCGTTGAAGAAACAATATTATAATATTATATGGTTTACACTTTTTGCCGTAGGCTCTTGGCGTGATTCGTTAAATAATAAATTTATTTGACACTTGTTGTATACGCACGTTAATATAAATTAATAAAAAGATTTAATTTTATTTTCTGATTACTCAATATATTTCGTCTTTTCGCCTATTACTACTACTGAGAAGTGAGGATGTCCTAAAAAGACGAAAGACGAAATTGAGAATAAAATTAAATCTTTTATTTTTTAAGTAAATTTATTAAATTTATTTAACGCATTTTAATGCGTATATAGGGCATGGTCGATTAATCGATTGGGACTAAATGTCAAATAACGATTAATATGAAAATTTTAATACTGATTAATCGATTAAATAAAATTTTCACTAATTCTAATATTTTTATTAATTTTTTTTAAACAAATACATATATATAAATAATACGTATATCGCATTTAAAAGTTCAACTTTTACAATGACATAAGAATAAATAAAAATTTAATAACTATCTATGAAATAAGGGCGTAAAGTAGGTCTTTTTTTGCCTAATAGTGAAATTGTTGCTCTAGGCGTAAGCCTAGGATCTGTAATTCCCTCTCTGTCATTAAAATTTTCAGACCTTACAAAATTATGTGTTTAAAAATATACTGTACTAATTGAAAATGATAAGAAACAAGCTATTTCCTTCAGAATGGAAAGTAATGGAGTTCAATATACTTCAAACCATAGTTTACTGTTTGGATTAATAATAAAAATATTACTTAAGGCAAAGTAAAGATTTTTGCATTGGGATCAAATTTTGTTATTAATATACTTTGTGTTAAAACCATAGCAACTAGAAAATGTAATTTGTAAGAAAAAGAGAATAATACATCTTTAGACAATAAACCTTTTCACAATTCGGTACAAAATTCGTTAAATAATAATTTGTAAATTTTTAACATTTTCGTAAATTTAGATTAATCGATTAATAATTTTTTTGTTCGATTAATTGAACAATTTGCGAAATGATCAATTAATCGAACAATCGATTAATCTAACCATGCCCTATGCGTATACGCAAGTGTTAAACAAATATGTTATAATATTATATTATTAGTTTACATATTTTTAGATTAGATTAGATAACGATTAGACAACGCTTGTCGCTGGTCGAGGATGTTAAAGGGTTAACGGTTAACCATAGACTCAAAAGGATCAAAAGGACGCCGGTTCAATCCCTTTTCAAAGCAATTATTCTTTCAATTCAATTGAATACATTCAGTTCTAGTGACTTATATAATTCTAAACTACATAATGGTTAGATAAATTGCTGTCGTGTTATATAAACATAAATATTTTTAGCAAAATTTCAGTCATTAAACAAATTAATTAAAAGTAATTAGTGGATTTTTTAAAAATAGGATGTAAGTATTCTATACCTAATATAATTAAATATAAATAAAATTAAATAAAATAAGATAGAATTTTCAATTCACTAGATTTGATTTTTAAAATATATTTTTGAAATATTTGGGATTTTTTGTGAGCACTTAAACTCGAGTATTAAAGAAATCATTTGAATTCTTCAATTCGAATGTATATTTTTGGGAGTTTCTCAGAAAAAAACTCCATTTTCTCTTATACGTGTTTCGGAGTGGGATTCGATCTACGTGCCGTGTTAAATTCTAAAATAAATTCCTAAGGAATATTGAAGTTGAACTACGACTCAATACTTAGCTCGGTAAAATAATGCATTTGCTTAAAGGTCTCACATTGCAGTCCTGTAATATTTCTTTATTTATAAGAGAAACCATCCTATGTGGAAACTGGACAGGTTAGTTTTATAGTTTACGGATAAAATTTATAGTTTACGAAATAATCGATATAATAGGAAAACCAAGCATCATTCTAACCAATAGCGTTCCTTTAAAAACGACACTCTAAAAATATGGGTATTGCGTAACTAAATTTCTTGACTTTATATTAAATTAGCGATTCAAAAAATATTGCAATCAATTTTCAGAATTTTAAATATCCGAAAAGGGTTTACAATAACGGTGTTTTATGGAATAAAAATTTGATGTTGAATTTCAATCACACACAATTCTTATGTGATACAGTATCAACTCTCCTATAACGCAATTAATTCGTACCGCGTTATATGGAAACCGTGTTTTGAGAAGCATAAACAAACATAGAAGACAAATCATATTAACTTACATCGCGTTATATGGAAACAACTGTATGACAACTATATGAAAAACGCGTTAAAAGAAAATGAGATCTAATATAAATTGAATAAGTTCGTACCACGTTGTATGGAATTTTAGAAATAAATAAATTTTACACAAATGAGCCTTTATAGATGGGAAATCGAATCAAGATGATAAGAAATTTGAACCCAACCATATTTGATTTTTTTGAAACCTCGGTAATTAATCGTTAGTATAATAAAAAATACTAGGAAGGCCCGGCGTGCTTCGCTACGCTTATAAATAAAGTTTTTGCGTAGACATTTTGTTGACGTAGAAGCAATGATTTCAAAAAGTGGTAATGAGAAATGCTAGCATATAATTTTTAATTTTTCTTTTTAAATATATGAATGAAAAATAATCAGAACTCTAGCTGATCAGTTCGGATATATGAAAAATTAGCGATCAAATAAGTTTTCAAGTAAGCTTATACATTTGCGACTGTGCCAGCCACATTACCATTCCTGATATAAACATTTTGTCTATTAGGCAAATGACAATCAAGTCGAATAATTGTATGAGATTGAAAATGCATTGGAAATTCAAATATGCGCCAAGCAGCTTCAGTCGAACCAACATACCGTCCATTCAAAAAATCTTGAATTTCATTTCCCACAATCGCATCATCATTATTCACTGCATTCTCTCCATTCACTCTCAATTCAACATTGGCAGAATCATACTCTTTATATACATACTTGTAAACATATTTCACACTTTTAACAGTCGTACATATTTCCACGTTAATATGACAATTGAATTTTGCAAGAAGATAAATATTATACGGAACAACATATCTATTATCAAGAGATGCACCACGTACATCAACACTCATACCATTATCACGTCGACGGTACAAAGGATAACCATTCACATATTCTTTAATATTTTCAGAAAAAGGTTTTGGAAAATTATTACTACATTTACCACTCTCATACAAACAGAATTGGGATTTAGAGCACCACATGGTTCATGCATCATATGACGTTTCACATATTCATGTAATTTAGGAAAAAGAATGGGATCAGGGATTTCAGTACATACAAATTTATTAATCATTTCATTTCCATCAATTCTATCTTCATCTGACAAATTTAACAAAATTCATCATTTTTAAAAATAGCAACCACATCAGTTTGAACAGCATCATTAAAACGACGAATATCACATTCTCTGTTAACTTTTATAACCATTGACACATCAGCAGTAACATTCTCAGGTCTTTCACAAAATTCATGCATTGATTTAAAAGAACGAACAAAAGGATTCACACGATCTAACTCAAAACCTATCTTACGCATAAGAAAAAATTCGAAATGAAATTTAAAACATAGAAAAACAATATGTACGTTTATTCACATTCAAAGAAATAAATATACTAACAGCTGAGAAAAAATTAAATATAAAAAAGAATAACAAAATAAAGTTTTAAGTTTCGTTTTTGTTGTTCGTTGTTCGATAGCAAATATATTTTTATATGTATATAAACTTATAATGCATATGTATAGAAAAAGTTTTCCGTATATAATAACTTTTTTATTTATGATCCGATTTGTTTGAATCCGGATCCCAATATAGGTTACACTAATATCAGTTAGCTGTGAAAATTTGAATTGAATCCATCTGCGAATAAAAAAGCCTTATGCTCCACAAAGTTTTAATCTAGCGTATTAATATATATAAGAAGATAAAGACATGTTTTTTATTTTTTCACTAGTTTTGACACAGGGTGGCTCGATATTTGTTAAGAATTTGAGTAACAAGCAAAAATTAAAGTTAAATTGTGCTCGAAGTTCGAACGGGTTATTCAATTTGAGTAAATTTTTTTTGCAGGTACTTAGTGAGGCTTTATAAAAATATTACACTAACAAAAAAAAATATAACTATGTATTATATATTTAGATGATTTGTTTTAATTTTCGATTTGAATAAGTACCTTTTTTTCTTTTATTTTTATATATTTTAAAGAATTATTATTTACTCAAAACATACTAAAATTACAGACAAGCGTTATTTTTTGTTTTTAAGAAAAAGGTATTTAAATATATTATTATTTTGTTTGTACCTTGTGCCATTCACTAAAAGCAAGTTTACCGATTCTAATGAACTTTGTTTTGTTTAGAAGGTATTAAATAAGGTTTAATAAAAAAAACTACACTTACAATTATTTTTTTTGCGTGTTTTACATGAAATTATTTAGTTTTAATTAAAAAAAAAAAGAATTTTCAAAAATGTCGAACTTCAGTACATTTTTTTGTGGTTTTTCGAATATTTAGTCTTTGAAACAAAGCAAACTTAAATCAAATAACCCGTTCGAGTACAATTGAACTATAATCTTTAATTGTCACTAAACTTCTTAAGAAATTTCGAGCCACCCTGTGTCAAAACTAGTGAAAAATTAAAAACACGTATTAGTTTTTAATTATGATACTAACGATTGCCGAAGATTAAAAAAAACGGTAATGGTCGGGTTCATATCATCGCCGTCTTAATTTGGAATATGGACTTTTGGCGTGCTATGTGAATTGAGGGTGATCAAAATTTAACATCAAATCTTGATTCCCTACAACGTCGTCGTATTGTTGCTGATCCGTCACCAGCAGTGCTCGGATAAATCGGATCCATCATACCTCACAACCATATTCTTTCCTCCGTTTTAAACGTCAATCGGTTGATGCAAACAGTCAAACTTGAAACTGTTGAGATCATTCACTATCATAGTGACAGAATAGAGAGATATTTCGTTGTCCGTACATCGTACAAATGGAATGCTTTGTCCGAATCAATAGTCTTGGGGCGTTCAATCCACAAAGGTTTATAAAAGCGTTCATCTACACCTCAAATCGCATGTTGTGGGAAATAGGTCTTAAAAGGTATCTATATGTTGTTGTGACACATATTGTAATTCCTATAACATAGCATTTTATTAAAAAAATCAATTTAATTTAATTTACTGAAAAACGCGTTATAAGAAGATCGCGTTGCGCTGTAGGAGAACAGTTCCCATCTTTCACTGCGCGTTATATGGAAATCGCGTTTTAAAAGTACCGCATTATAAGAGAGTTGACTGTATTCGTTTTCATATTTTTGAACAGAGTACAAAAGAGCCAGAATGAAACAAATACAGCGCCTCAAATTTGTCAACAATAATCCATACTGTGACGAATATAGGACTTATAAATGTAAAGTAAATTATATGTAGTGAATTATATTTTGCATCTATTGAAGAGGTTAAGTTGTCTATACGCGCCTCGCCAACGCTATACGGTCGTCGTTCCAAACAAGATCATTGAAAATTCTAACGACCACTAAACGGATGCTTAAAAAATAATTGGATGAACAAATGTTATATTAAAAAATGATATATATGATAAAAAAATAGATTACATAATTTGGTATTCACAAATCACAAAATAGCTTACAAAAAATTAGATTTGGGTAAATTCATGTTTGATATCGAGTGTAAGTTTATTTTATCTAACTATGGTTTAAGGCTAATTTTTAATGCAAGAGCATTCATCTGGGTTGATTCGCCATTGCTTCCAAGTCGAACTCCATATATTTAAGCAGTTAGCTGTTCACAATTGTTACTCATACACCACTTAAAATTAGTAATTATTATGTATATTTTCAGTATGGATAGTAATATTGCTGTTGGTACTTTGTGTGGTTTATGGAAATCAATACATTCAAGAAACAAGACCATGGATACAGGCCGTGTTTAACACTTCAACCCATGTAATGTGGTTGGTGGTTCTAATTTGGATAATTTTAGCTGCTTCAAACAGAGGTAAGTTATAATTTATTGCTCAGCTTTATCGCTCAGCTTTTATCAAGCTTTTATCGCTCAGTCAAAATAGCAAACATAGCGTCACATCACGTGATATATCAAAATCATATCTTATGTTAATACTTATAAATATTTTTTGTTCAAACAACATATTCCTCCATCTAAAGGGATCATACACTCCAGAATCAACAAGACACTATTATTTATACTCTGGTAAATTTATCAATATTTAGAACCCTTTCAGGAAACCTTGTCTAATAATTTTGGTTTTACTTATTTTAACTCGGTAAGGAGATGTCATTAGCCGAGATGAAATCTTAGGGTGCTGGCGGACGAACTTTAATTAGTCAACCGCAGCACATCCAGTCTTAGCTGGGCAGCGTTCCGTAGTGGTACCGCTCATTAGCTCTTCCGAGGAATCGGACCAACACGTAGTTATGTGTGGGCTTTGTGCCTCGATTGGTGGTGGGCGGTGCGTTTGGGGTGCGTAGCATCAGCTGAATTATTGGCATTTTGTTTGTTTTCTGCAAATTTCTCACAATTTGTTTTTCACTTATTAGTTTTAATATTATTTCTTCATCTTATCATGAAATATTGGCATATGTCATATTTTGTTGTATGATAGGATTTTTTAGTTAGTAATCCATTTTAAAATAAAACATAAAAAATAAAATAAAACCCTTTTGATATATATATATATATATATATATATATATATATATATATATATATATATATATATATATATATATATATATATATATATATATATATATATATATATATATATATATATATATATATATATATATATATATATATATATATATATATATATATATATATATATATATATATATATATATATATATATATATATATATATATATATATATATATATATATATATATATATATATATATATATATATTTTTATATATATACATATTATATATATATATATATATATATATATATATATATATATATATATATATATATATATATATATATATATATATATATATATATATATGGCAGAAAAAAAATAAGTCTGCAAGTGGTAAAGCAAATTAGCGCAATCCACCCGCCCATAAAGCGGCACGTCCACGGAATTTGCAGGGACAAAACATATATGAATCAATAAAAAATTTTAAAATACATGTTCAAAACATCTGCGAATTGAACGCTAACCATGACCACGTGCAACATCATCTTGAGCACGACAAACCGAACATTCTATTCCTTACAGAAACACAAGTTTCTGAAAATTTTCTCTTTATAGAATCGCTTAGTTCCAAATATAGGCTCGAATCAGCTTTCAAACTCCATCAGGGCGTATGCGCATTCATTCATGAGAGTGTTGCGTACACGCGCTTTCCAAATTTTGAACTACACGGTCACGGCTTCAATACAATGGTTTTAAAGATTTGTCTTCCAGAAATTACTTTTTTACAATAGCTTTATACCGGCCCCCAACAAACGTAACCCAAACTTTTTAAATATACTGACAAAAATTGTGGACGAGATTAGAGCAAAGTCTCCTAATTGTGAAGTTATCGTTACCGGTGACTTCAACGTCCACAACAAATCATGGTTGGAATTCTCCAAATCGATGTTGACAATAGTGGAAAACTGGCAAACATTTTTGCCGCGTCTCAGGGCCTATTCCAAATTGTTAAAGACCCGACTTTCACTCCCCGTAATGGCGGTGATAATAGTTTTCTTTTAGATCTCTATCTTACCACAATGCCAGATATTACGAGTGTTGATGTCGCGAAGGGTAGTATTGGAAATTCTAATCATTATTTAATCTCATCAGTTATCAAAACTGATTTACTTAAAACTACAGCTCCCGAACCCCGTAAAATATTTCACTACTCAAAAATGGATAAAAGTGGTTTTCAAAATTTTTCCATGGTTTCCTTTTCGACCGTCATTGTTTTTACACTGACAATGTAAATGTTTCTGCTCAAAACTTTACAGAAACCATCCAATTTGCTATCAATAAATTTGTCCCTTTCTCCATAGTAAAACCCAAACAAAAATACTTGTATTCGAAAGCTGCCAAAACGGCACTTAGAAACAAACCTAGATCATTTAATATTTGGATTCATAACAAAACTCCCACTAATCGATCCCAATATCTGAACGCCAACAAAATATCTAACCAGATTATCTCAAACGAAAAGTCTGAAATTGACAGAGCGAAAGCCTCAAAACTTACGTCTATGTCTGTTTTTGACAAGAGTTTCTACAGTGCCATTAATTTTTTAAATTCTGGTACAAAATTTTCTATTCCCCCTATTATTGATGGTGATTTAATGGTCAATGATCCCGCAAAAAAAGCTAACTTGTCCGCTGAACGCTTTGCTCTGAACTCCACTGTTTTGGAAACTCCTAAAGAAATGCCCCAAATCCAGTCTTCAGGAGCTAATATGAATGAACTTCACTTCAAACCCAAAATAGTCGCTAAACTTTTAAAGGGGTTAAACATCAACAAAGCCTCAGGAATGGACAATATTCTACCCATTATTTTAAAAACTTTTTCCAAAGAACTTGCACCAACTTTAACTAAAATATTCTACCAATCCTACAAATCTGGTATATTTCCCTCGTGCTGGAAGTTGGCAAATGTCCAGCCCGTCCCCAAAAAGGGACCAAAATCCGATATCTCAAATTATAGGCCAATAGCTTTACTATCGGTCCTATCCAAAGTCCACGAGTATTATATTAATACACATATTTCAACATTTCTGGAAGAAAATAATTTAATATCCGACAGCCAATACGGTTTTCGAAACAAAAGATCAACTACCGCTCTATTAAACTATGTAGCGCATTGTTGGAACAGCATACTTGATAAAGGTGGTGAAACATACGTTTTCGCTTTAGACATCTCCAAGGCATTCAATCGAGTCTGGCATGCCAACTTAATCAACAAGCTCGTTGCGTACGGTTTTCATCCCAATGTTGTGAAGCTGATTCAAAATTTTCTATCCAACCGATACATTTCGGTAATCTTAGACGGATTTTCTTCTGAGTCTTAACCAATTAACTCTGGTGTACCTCAAGGCTCAGTATTGTCCCCAACCGTATTTTTTGATTTATATCAACGAATTGTTGAAAATCACCAGCAACTCAATAAATAGTTTTGCAGATGATAGTACTCTGCACAAGTCGTTCGAGCCCCTTCCTTCAAAAGGTAGAATGCACGAACGAATTAATCCCGCCCGGAGAGACGCTGCCATAAACGTGAACAAAGACCTGAATAAAGTCGCCGACTAGGGTGACCAAAACCTTGTCAATTTCAACTCTACCAAAACACAGCTGTTGATTATTTCCAGATTAAAGAACGAGTTCCCCAAAGATATTTTATTCAGTATGTGTGATGACCCAATAGGTGAATGTAAAAACATTCGTTTATTGGGTGTCACAGTTTCAAATGACCTACTTTACAATCATGTAATGGCGATGGCAAAAAGCACGTCTGAAAAACTCGACCTCCTAAATAGATGCAAAAAATTTTTCACTCCATACCAATTGCTCCATGTTTATAAGTCCTATATTCGTCCCTGTATGGAGTACTGCTGTCAAGTTTGGGGTGCTGCCTCTGTGTCCATCTTGGCCCTCTTGGACTTTGTTCAAAAGCGGGCTATACGAATTGTGGGTGATCGAACTTTGACATCAAAACTTGATTCCCTACAACATCGTCGCACTGTTGCTGACCTCGTTGTTTTTTACAAATATCGTCATCAGCAGTGCTCAGATGAAATCAGCGGCATCATGCCTCAAACTTATTCTTACCCCCGTTCCACACGGCAATCGGCTGCCGCAACCGGTGAAACGGTAAAGATCCCGCGCTGTCATACTGGCAGATCGCAGAGAGATTTCTTTGTCCGAACTGCAAACAAATGGAATAGTTTGCCGGAACCCTTGTCTCAGGTGGCTTCAACATGCAGAGGTTTAAAGAAACGCCTTAGAACGCCAGTTGTTGTGGGACCCAGGTCTAGACCTAGGTCTTGAAAGGTATTTATGTGTTGTTGTGACACATGTTCTAAACCCTATTACACAACACATTTTATTAAAAAAAAAAACGCACTTGTCTATTGATCTCGTGCGGCAACTTCTTCATTCGAGCAATAATCTCTCATTTTACTTCCTTGTGCATAAATTACTTTTATCAATTTTCTGGAATTAATTTTTATTGATTTTAATTCATTAAAATGAACTCAGCCCTCATGATGTTTTGAACAAATTTTTCATCTCATGTTATGTTACTTTTGTGCTCACCATAAAAATATGGAAAAAAATGGCGACACTTGACTGCCACTGTAAAAATATGAAAATTACTTTACTGCCGCCATAAAAATATGAATTGTAATTTACTTCCGCCATAAAAAAATGGAAAAAATGTCGTTGCGGCTGCAACTTTGATTACACTAGTTTACAAGAAAAATCTCCCTAAATAAAACCCAATCTTATGGACTTTTTGGAATAGTATAGAATTTTTCTGCAGATCACAAATATCATATTCATTTTATAGGTTAGCTCTTGTTTGAAATGTTCGCGAAAAAACAATTTTTTCGGTGAAAAATGTTATTCCAGTCTTAGGATCTCATATTTTACAAAACAAACAAATAAAATATATTAATGAAACAAATGCATAGTAAACATGCTGACAAACATTTTGAGCTGTATTTTGTAAAAATCCATCTAAGATTCTGGAAGTTACGCTCCAAAATTTGAAAAAAATTGAAAATTTCAAGTTTTTTTTTAAACTCAAAATTTGGAAAAACTTTTCTATTAGATATAGGTAACTGTCGTTACGGTCCTGAAACCGAAAATTGGAACAATAGAAAGCATTTGTTCGCTCTATTTTATAACTAAGAAACCTTAAATGTTAAAATATATTGAAATTTATATTGAAATTTTTTTGCCTTAGTTTTATTTTAATTTAAACCAATGAAATTCTCTAAAATGTAATGATATTATTCAATTTCACCAATGAAATTTGAATTATACTATTAACAAATATTTATACGTCTGGCCTAGACTGGGATATTAAAAATTATCAATCTAATTTTGAAATAATTAACTGATATCACAGTTGGCCAATGTATAATTTATAAAAAATATATAAATAAATGAAAAATGGCAAAAATTTTTTTAAACGAATTCCCCTCGTTCGTTAAAAAATTCTCATAATTTTTTGAAAAATTCCTCAAGCAAGTGGTATTGATAAAAGCCCTCGGCCTACGGCCTCGTGCCTTTTGGCAAAAAATTATTATTTCGAATTAAAACCGCCCTTGGAAATTACAACTGAAATTTTTTGCCTTAGTTTTATTTTAATTTAAACCAATGAAATTCTCTAAAATGTAATGACATCATTCAATTTCACCAATAACATTTGAATTATAATAATAACAAATATTTATACGTCTGGCCTACTGGGATATTAAAAATTATCAATTTAATTTTGCAATAATTAACTGATATCACAGTAGGCCAACGTATCATAAAAAATATATAAAGAAATGCAAAATGACAAAAAATTTTCTAAACGAATTCCCCTCGTTCGTTGATAAATTCTCATAATTTTTTGGAAAATTCCTCAAAAAATCCCCTCGTTCGTTGATAAATTCTCATAATTTTTTGGAAAATTCCTCAATTCCTCAAGAAAATTCCTCGGCCTAGGGCCTCGTGCTTTTATCAATATACTTGCTTTCGAAATTTTTAACAAAAAATTATTTCGAATTATCACCGCCCTTGGGAAATTACAACTGATAATATGTTTGAGAAACATTTTTTTCTCAAACCAGACTAAAAATTGCACTTGTTTGGATATATTTTACAAAAAATATGTGAATAGTTGTATATTGCATCTAGTTGTCATGGTAGCAGGCCCAAAATTTATAGCAGTCCCGAAACAGAAAATAAAGTTTGAATAGGAAATTTAATATTATTTGACAAAAAATTGAAATGGTTGCTTGGATTTAGTTTGAGGTGTAAATTAATAGTACATTATGATGCAAAGACGTCAAGCTAAAGATTTTGGACGTATGTGGAGTTCGCAAATCGAGGCGCTAGACGAGATTTACACCCTTATTAAGTTAAAAATAGCTTACGTCCGTGCGTCATATACTATTATTTATTCGTGGGAAGCAAAATATTTAAAAAAAATTGTTTACCCTTAAATTTTGAAATAAAAATATGTTGAACAAGTAACTTTTGACAAAATATTTGTTATTTTTCAAAATAATTGTATGACTATGACAACAAAGTATAACAACTATTTTGATTGTTGATAAAAACACAAAAATGCAGTTTATCGTTTTGGTACTTTATTAAATAATTTAAAGTACCAACGTCACCGTTTACCAAACTTTAAATCGATCATTTAACCCTTGCGCTCCCACTGACAAAACAGTGCCGTAACATCTTGAAAGTATTAAGTTGACATAACTTTTTTTTGGCATCCGCGGTTTATTTTCATTTAATTATGTGCCAAAGTAAGTAATGAAGATGTGCAGTTCTTATAAATGGCATGTTTTTTTTGGCCGTATGTATTTGGACTATTTTTACCCTTGTAACTTCTTCACAACGTCATTTAAATACATTCAACTTTACCACTGAATATTTTAAAATAATTCCTAACTGATGTTTGATAACGACTGAACTTATAAAATATTATTTACGATGCGGCGCAAATGGAAGGGAAAAAGTACATGAACGCGGTTCAAATAAAGAAAACTCATAATAGCTCGTAATTTTAATCCGAAAATCTATATAAAAATATTATCTATTTAATATCATAAATAAATCAATAATCAAATATGTTGCAGAATTTAAATTATTCTTAGTAAACATTTTTTTTCAAATTTTGAGTTTTGACTTTGGGAAAACTTGAATAACTTGGTGTACCAAAATTTGTGTTTTTTAGCTTAAAGGAAAAGGAATTGACTTTGCTATAGGCTCCATGAAATTAAAAACATTTACAATCACTGATTGTTCTAAAATTATGGCGTTAAATATGGAAAAATTTAAAAAAAACGTGAATTTTTCAATTTTTTTCACCTTCTAGAATTGTTGGCTTCTTACAAAAATTTGGGGTTATATTTTCTAAGCTATGTTTGTATAATGTTTGTCAGCATATTTACTATGCAGTTGTTTCATTAATAAATTTAATTTGTGTGTTTTGTAAAATATGAGAACCAATACCGGAATTACATTTTTTCACAGTTTTTTGCGAATATCTAAAAAACAAGAGCTAACCTTCAAAAATAAATATGATATTCGTGTTCAGCAGGTCAAAAGCCATAAGAAAAGTAGGGTTTATTCACGGAGACAAAAAAAGTTCAAAATTTGTAAACTAGTGTTATATGTAAAAAAAAGAATTCGACCTTCTCCCTAGCGGTAATAAAGTTAAATTTTATGGCCGTTTACCGAAAACAGTATATTATTTATTTAGGAGCTAAAGTGCACTTTTTGTGTTGAGTCTATAGTTTGGCAATTATAAATTAAATACAAAAAGTCACTTTAGCACTGGATTAAATACACTATTTTTTCGGCAAACGTTTAAATTTTTATAAATATGAAATTAATACATCAACATTTTTATAAATCTGATTTATTTACGTCATAGTCACGTCCAAAAAAAGTAAAAATTATTTGTATTTGTATAAATGATACAAAAAAATAAATTTTTTTATCAAAGCAACCTTCCAATTCAAAATTTCATATTCCAATCAAAATATTTGTTATTTTTTGTTGTCATAGTTATACAATAATTCAAAATTACATAATCCATTATATGTGATTATATGTGAAAAAGTAAGACTTTAACCTTCTCCCAAGCGGCTGTCAAGTTAAATTTTACAGTCGTTTGCCGAAAAACACATTTATACAAAGTGAAATGCATCATAGATCGGTGGCGGATTAAGAGT
Source organism: Diogma glabrata (assembly GCA_963693315.1). NCBI lineage: Eukaryota > Metazoa > Arthropoda > Insecta > Diptera > Cylindrotomidae > Diogma > Diogma glabrata. Next base: position 147,422,055 of record OY856188.1, on the reverse strand, counting down.
TCAGGGAGCCCTGAAATGAGTAATTTTTGGGGGCCCTTTTTCCTCATTTTTCAAAATTGATGACTTTTATAGTCAAAGGTCTTCAGCTTCGAAAAAAACCATAGTAAATTTAATTATTTTCAAAAATTCATTTTTGATGACTAAAAAACAGAACTGAATTTTTGATGATTCAGAACTGCATGTCTGAAATCGGAACTGCGAAAAACGATTACAATTACACCCTAAAAAAATCTCTGGAATAGAGAATATCATGAATTGATTCTCTAGTTCAAACGATACTCTTGCAGCAGTTTACTTTTGGTTCCATTATTTTCTCAGATTCTAAAATAAATAATTCCAAATAAAATTTTTGATTTCTCCATTTTGCAATCTAAAAGCTGCAATAATCTATTCGAATATTTTAAATAAAGATATATAATTTACAAATAAAATAAATAAAAACAAAAGTTTTAATTCCGAACTTCCGAAAGTGATGAAACGCGACATTTGAGGCAAACTTAATGAAATGAAAAAAGTGATTGTTATTGGGATATGTTTAGGAAGAACGTCGTACCTCTCAAACACAATATGTGACGAATTTATTACCATCATCGGGCAACAAATCAAAAATCGTTTTGCAACCGACGTCATTGACGCAGTTTATTATTCGATTAATGTTGACTCCACTTCGGATGTAAGTCATTCGGATCAATTGGCTTTTTGCATTCCTTATGTTTAGAAGAAGTTTATAGTTTTTTCGTTCATTCACCATATCGTTGGAATAAATTGAAAGAACAAATAACGGAAAAAGACGAGTACATGCTGAAAAAAGCATCGGGAACGAGATGGGCAGTCAGACATGATTCAGTTAACGCATTACATTCATGGTATTTAAAAGTGTTGACTATCTTGAAATCGTTTACTATATACCGAGAAAAGCTTCAGTGAAGAAAATAAAGCATTGGTAAAGGCTTTAATAGGAAAACTATGCCAATTTCAAAAGATTTTTGTACTCGTTCTCTGGAAAAATGTATTAAGCAAGTTTACCTCGTTTATCGAGCTTTACAGCAGACAAATTGGACTGTTTCGGTTACAAAGAAACTTTACGATTCACTAGTCACAGACCTTGAAAATAAATGTTTCGAAAATATTTTTGATGAAGCTCTGAAGATGTTCAGAAGCATCTCTTCTGACATCAAAGCTTACATTTTGCAAACACGATTACTGTCACATGCACTTACTCCAGAGAATGAGAACGATAAAGACAAGATGAAAAAATCCTCAAATCTTGTTACATAATCCGGCCCTGTCATAGACATAAAAATAGTATATTATTTAATTGGGAGTTAAAGTGCTACTTTTTGTGTTGAGTCTATAGTTTGCCAGCTGACGACAATTATAGACGAAACATAAAAAGTTTCTTTAACTCCGAATTAAATACACTATTTTTTCGGCCAAACGTTTAAATTTTTTATAAATATGAAATTAATACATCAACATTTTTATAAACATCATTTATTAACGTTATTGTTACTTCCGAAAAAGGAAAAAAACATTTAAATTTGTGTAAATAAATTTTTTTATCAAAGCAACCTTTCAGTTCAAAATTTCATAATCCAATCAAAATATTTGTTATTTTTTATTGTCATAGTTACACAATAATTCAATATTTCATAACCCATTTGTTGTCATAGTTGTACAGTTTGTTTGAAAAATATCAAATATTATTCTTAATCTCATGTTATGTTACTTTTGCTGTCGCCGTAAAAATATGGAAAAAATGGTGACACATTTTCTCCCTCCATAAAAATATGATTTACTTTTTCTGTCGCCGTAAAAAAATTAAAAAAATCTCGTTATACGTTAAACAGTGAGACTTTAACCTTCTCTCTGACGGCGCGCGCAGTAAAGTTCAATTTTACAACCTCTTGCCCAAAAAAACTTTTTTATTTGCCTGCATATTAACGTGTTACTTTTTTACTGTGATTTGCGGCCGTAAAGTGTCACTTTTTAGCCATATATTTTGTTGTCATAGTTACGTCCAAAAAAGTAAAAAACATTTGTATATGTTTAAATTCTATAAAAATTAAAAATTTTTATCAAAGCAACCTTTCGATTCCATATTTCCTTATCCAATTAAAATATTTGTTATTCTTTGTTGTTATAGTTATACAATTATTTTGAAAAAATCACAATTATTTTGAAAAAAAAAACTCCACAAACGTCCAAAATATGTAGCTTTACGTCCTTGCATCATAATGTACTATTTCACGTTAAATTTGCATTCAAAAATTTTTGTGCATAAATAAATACGTTTTAATATATGTGTAAACTAAACAACTTTCAGTTAGGGTGTTGTTTTTCCATTATAATAAAACAATATTTATAATTAATATAATAATTAATTATTTATTTATATCAATTGTAGAATTGGAACAATTGACAATTCGTTCAATTAATTCTTGGAATAGAATTTATATCATATTTATTATGCCATCATACCATGTTGTTTCGTACAAATTTTAATATGTTTTTAAAGAAATTTGTTGTTCACATTCTAACCTTTTGATATTACTATACCCAAACATGTTTAGATTTGATTTTGTTAGGGGAATATTTAACGAACTATGTAATATTTACAGATCGGTAAATATTTTACAACAGTTTAGAATGTATAACATTACCATTTACCATAGAGCTTTTTCCTCAAACTTTAATTAGTTATATTGCTGTATGTATTTAACAGATTACATACAGCAATAATAATTAGAAATCAATAGACTAAGAGCCCGCGACGGCCAGACCTTCGTTATTTTATAAAAGCTGAAAGTTTCTCTGCGCATACCCCTTACTCAGGTAGGAACGATTAGCGACATATGAAGTTTGGATCATGGTGGTCTTGGCAGGGAGCAGGTAACAAAGGGGCCTCCAAAGTTTTGTGAAAGTATAAAAGGTAATTTTTTTATATATTTTTCGGGATAGCATTAGAAGTCACGTCACCCATTGCCAGACACTTACTATCGTGGCAACCCCCTGCCAGACAACCTTAAACTTTATCAATTTGTTAAAGTTTAAGAGTGTCTGGCAGGGGGTTGCCACGATAGTAAGTGTCTGGCAATGGGTGACGTGACTTCTAATACTATCCCGAAGTATATATAAAAAAATTACCTTTCATACTTTCACAAAACTTTGGAGGCCCCTATGTTACCTGCTCCCTGCCAAGACCACCATGATCCAAACTTCATATGTCGCTAATCGTTACTATCTGAGTAAGGGGTATGCGCAGAAAAACTTTCAGCTTTTATAAAATAACAAAGGTCTGGCCGTCACGGACTCTTAACAGGTCATTCAATAAGTCCGTAGGATAAGTAAGAAAAAAACAACATTTTGACAAAACTCGATTTTTTTATTCAACATAGTTGCCTTCGAGGGCGATACAACGAGTATAGCGATTTTCCAACTCTTCTATACCACTTTTATAGTACGATTTCTCTTTCTCGTCAAAATAGGCCTCAGTTTCAGCGATTACTTCATCATTGGACTTAAATTTCTTTCCAGCAAGCATTCTCTTGAGATCTGAAAACCGGAAAAAGTCGCTAGGGGCTAAATCTGGAGAATATGGTGGGTGGGTAAGCAATTCAAAGCCCAATTCATTCAATTTTGCCATCGTTTTCATCGATCTGTGACACGGTGCATTATCTTGGTGAAACAACACTTTTTTCTTTTGCAATTGTGGCCGTTTCTTTGCGATTTCAGCCTTCAATCGATCCAAAAGTTCACAGTAATAGTTGCTGTTGATGGTGGTTCCTTTTTGGAGATAGTCGATGAATATTATTCCGTTCGTATCCCAAAATATAGACGCCATCACCTTACCGGCCGACTGTTGTGTCTTTGCTCGCTTTGGATTCTGTTCGTCGACTGCTGTCCACTCAGCTGACTGTCTTTTGGATTCTGGTGTGTAATTATGAAGCCATGTCTCATCCATTGTCATATATCTACGATAGAATTCCATTTTATTGCGGTTTAACAGTGCCATAGACTCCTCCGAAGCATCGATTCGTTGTTGTTTTTGGTCGACTGTGAGCTCATGCGGCACTCAATTTGCACAGAGCTTTCGCATACCCAAATGTTCATGTAAAATGGTAAAAACACTACCATCTGCTACCTTTACAATGTCAGCTATTTCGTGCACCTTCAATTTGCGATCGTTCATAACCAATTTGTGGAGTTTTTTTATGTTTTCTGGAATAACAGCCTCATTTGGGCGTCCACTGCGCTCTGCATCTTTTGTGCTGGTACGACCACATTTAAATTCAGCAATCCACTTCTCTACCATTTGTCTCTATGGAGCAGAGTTTGGATAATGTTTATCAAGCCATTGTTTGGTTTCCACTGTATTTTTTTTCATCAAAAAGCAATGCTTTATTAAAATTCGAAATTCACTTTTTTCCATTTTTTTTTTCAAAAACAAAAGTTGCTCCACACAAAATGCTATAACTCACGAATCAATAGTCAGATTGCTGTCAAATTTATGCACGTATCGTTTGAAGGTTAGTACTAAATAAAAATCATATGGAAAAAATTCTAGTAACGCCATCTATGTGTCATCCTACATTGAATGACCTAGTAGTATACAATAAATATGTATCAAAATTTCCTGCAAAAATAATAGTATTCAACTATAGTCAAAACAACTTAAAGACAATACAAAACAATCTTGATATGCAAGAAATAACAATTATTTAAAGTGTTCGAAATACAAATCAGCTGATCACTCACAACTGTCGAGTTTTTTTTTCGCGAAGAAGGTCTATGGAAGATACACCCATGGAATGCATATACACTCAGTTCTGTTTTTGCACGAATTTATTATACACGAATTTGAAATAACACGAGTTGGAGGAAAAAAATAATTTTCTTTATGCACGAAATGTTTTGATATAACACGAATCGACTAAACCTTTAAATTTAAATTTTTTCGTCCGTTTATCCGATTTTTGAAGAAAAAAAATTTCTTTTGTATTACGCTATATATTTTTATAAACCCCTCCAAATTACAATAGATAGATTTTTATATGAAATCTGCCTAATACATTTGCAAAAAAAATATAATTAAAATGTAAAGTAGAAATGTAATTATATTTGAATATTTATTTGAATTGATAATGTGTAATTTTTAACCGACTTCAAAAAAGAAGGAGGTTCTGTGTTTCACTGTAGGTTTTTTTTATGTATATACACCGATTTCTCAAAAACGGCTCGTTCGATTTGGGTGATTTAAATTTTATTCTATTTGGGTTCATTCCCAGAGGGTCCCATAATTTTTTCTATGATGTGAAAAACATCGTTATTCAGAAAATTAGAAAAAACCATATTTTTAATGCATTTTCGCTGATTTCGTCAAAACATATTAATCTGTTTGGATGTTTTGGGCAATATTATATGGCTATACTTGTCATGGTTATCGTAAATAATTTTCTATAACAGGAAATATGCATGCCGTTTGTGCAAAACCATAATTAATAGATTGTCACTGATGAAAGTTTTTCCGGCATTTGAAGTTATTACTTTTAGAACGCTCTCTAGGCGACATTTGCTTTATGACTACACTAAAAAATAAAAAAATAAAAAACTTTAAAAAAAAAATAGAACCGATTTCAGAAAAAAACAAAAGATGCACAAAAAAGTGAAAAATAACTCGATTGTTGCTTTTAGAAACAAAAATACGTTACATTTTTAACCGACTTCCAAAAAGAAGGAGGTTCTGTGTTCCACTGTAGGTTTTTTTTTATGTATGTCGTCCACCGATTTCTCGAAAACGGCTCGTTCGATTTGGATGATTTAAATTTTATTCTATTTGAGTCTATTCCGAGGGGGGTCCCATAATTTTTTTATAATGTGAAAAATAGCGTTATTCAGAAAATTGGAAAAAACCATATTTTTTATGCATTTTCGTTGATTTCGTCAAAACATATTATTCTGTTAGGGTGTTGTGGGCAGTATTATGTTACTATACTTGTCGAGGTTATCGTAAATAATTTTCTATGATGAGAAATGTCTATGCCGTTTGTGCAAAAAATCATAAAACCATAATTAATAGATTGTCAATGATGAAATTTTTTTCCTGTATTTGAAGTTATTACTTTTAAAACGCTTTCTAGCCGACATTTGCTTTATGACTACACTAAAAATAAAAAAATAAAAAAACTTTTTGAAAAAAAATAGAACCGACTTCAAAAAAAACAAAAGAGGCACAAAAAAGTGAAAAATAACTCAATTGTGGCTTTTAGAGACAAAAATACGTTACATTTTGATTAATTTAATATAATTATGCCTTACTATAGACAAAACAATTTCGCTATTAAAAAATGTTACTATATTAAAATAGTCACTTTTTATTATAATTTTTATAGTTATTATAGTTGTTATAATAGTTATTAGATTTTAAAAGTTATTTGTAGTTCCGAAACTGTTCGAAGTCGGTGCCACATTGACGAATAACCAACTAATATGTCTCGGGCTTGGCACCAATTTTCAACAGTTTTGTACTACAAATAACTTTTAAAATCTAATAACTATTATAACAACTATAATAACTATAATAATTATAATAAAAAGTAACTATTTTAATATAGTAACTTTTTTTAATAGCGAAATTGTTTTGTCTATAGTAAGGCATAATTAAATTAAATTAATCAAAATGTAACGTATTTTTCTCTCTAAAAGCCACAATTGAGTTATTTTTCACTTTTTTGTGCCTCTTGTGTTTTTTTTTGAAGTCGGTTCTATTTTTTTTTCAAAAAGTTTTTTTCATTTCAACTGATACTGTGTGTTTCAATTTAAACCATTTACAGGCTGGCATAATTTAATCTTTCTTTTTTTTGTTTAATTTTGTTTATTTTTTTGAGTTCCATGTAGGGACATGGCCAAGCTAATCAGCTTTAATTATTCACCACGGTCAATCGCAATAGTGACATGATTACCATGGCAGCCAATTTTTTAAAGTCGTTTATTACACTCACCTCCCATTGCAGTCGTGATCTCCCTGGACGCCCTGTGGTACTAACGTACATTTTTTTAATCATTCCAGACAGAGAATCGGCTCCTAGAACATGCACAAACCAAGCGATCCTATTGGGCCGGATTCAACCTATTGTATCACGATCGTCAAGAAGAAACGTGATCTCAAAGTTATATCGGGTTCTGTACTCTCATTCGTCTGTCTTAAGTGGACCAAAAATGTGGCGTTGGATCTTGCGCTAAAATACAGATAAATGTGATTTTTTGTAAGAGTTCACGTTTGTGACCCATCGCACCACCGATTTAATCAATGTCTTCTATAACTTGAGTTTGGTGTTAGTTGATACATATGGTGATCCAAGGGGAGGTTTTATCGTTGTTAATTTGCAGACCAATTTTTCTAGCACCATTCTCAATCTATCCAGGGATTCGGGGAGTGGTTTTCTGGTCGGCAAAGTATTCCTTCAGGAGTTCTTAAAACAGCATGTTTGAATAAATACCATGACTCATCGACGTCTCCATTAATGGTTTCTGATTTTTCCAATGTTTGGCAATATGGTTTTGATATCTCTCTTCTGTTTCAGCATTCTTTAGTGATTAGATGTTAAATCGTTTCCGTTCTTTTAATTTCAAAATGCCTGGATTTGGAAAGTGGAACTTTATCAAAGCACACACAAGGAAGTGAGTGGTCACTTCCAATGTATGCACCGCTAAAAGATCGCTCTAAAAGAATCGTGCTGTTTCTAACACATCGTCAATTTGATTTCGAGGTAGGTGACTCAAATTGGTAAAAGTGCAGAACTTTAAACACATATCGCCCCTAACAGCTGAGCTGGCTGTGATGTATGATTTATAGTTATTTCAAACACTTTCTACCCTCATAAGAAAATCCACAAGGTAATGTGATAATTAAATGACGGAAGAACGGAAAATCAAATCGATTAAGTGTTCTCAAAGAGACACTTGGCCGTTTTATCACAAAGCAAAGGAGCTGATATGGACACCGATCGTTATCTTTAATTACAAGTGCAAGTTATTATCTACCTCTAATAGACCAGCAAAAAAGGCCGTTCGCTGGAATGTTGATGCATTTAAGAATCCGCCAACACTGAGTAGATATCGGGAAATATTACTATTTCCTGAAACATAGAAGAAAATGACATCCCGCTGAGATGCCTTTAAAAATACAAGAAGAATACCAAACGCTTCAATCAACCATTATAGCCCCAGCACCAACTACAATTGGAAAATGACCACCAAAATCACGCAACGAATGGTTCGACGACGGTTTCCGCTAAAGCGTTGATTATAAGCGAGGAAAATGGTTAACAAGAAAGAACCGAAGCTTCCCAGCTGATCATCTATACGCTAAGAAAATATGAAGAGTTATATCGAAAACATCAACCGACATTCGGCTAATAGAAATACGAAATAGTGTTTTGCCAATGCGCGGAATCTGATAAAAATTTCCACCCAAGATCCACAACCATCAAAAATGGAAACAACGAACTTACAACAAACGAACGTAATGTGTTGGTAGTATAGCGCTGCCACTTTCAAAGCCTACTGAATAGGTCGAATGAAATTGATTCAATTCCAGCAACTGCTCAGTCAAGTTACGAGATTTTTGTTCCTTACCCAGCAATAGAAGAAGTGGAAGCTGCCATTAAAAATCTAAAAAATGGCATATCACCAGGTATCGATGAATCCGCGGAGAACTATTCAAAAATGGAGGAACTCTTGTCTCACGTATATACGATCTGGTTCTTGCGATCTGGGACGAAGAAGAACTACCTGCTGAATGGAAAACAGTTCTTATTGCTCCGCTCTTAAGATAGTTGACCGCCTGAAGTGCCAACTATCGAGGCATCACTCGACTTGCTCGACGCATCCCATTTGCCGAACCTATCATCGGTGACTACCAGTGTGGTTTTCATCCCAACCGTTCATTCTGGAAAAAAATTTTGGGAGTACAGAATCATCATACACCAGCTCTACGTTGACTTCAAGTAAGCATATGAGAGTATCATCTGGGCAACCTTTGGTCCAGGGTCAGTTTCTGGTCCTTTTGATATCAGGTCTTCGACAAGGTGATGCACTAGCACCCGTACTTTTTAATTTGGCGCTTGAGAACGCGATAAGAAAAAGCCAATTCGAGAAACAAAACTGCATCTTTAACAAATCTAGTCTAATTCTTGGCTACGCAGATGATATTGCGCTTCTCGGACGTAGAACAAGTGATATTAAGGATCGTCTCACAACTTGAAAAAAATGCTAAACGACTTAGGTTATGAATCAACATTGACAAAACTAAACTTCTAACAATATATAGATCTGGATACTGGCTATAAAATGGAACGCGCGTAATAATTTAAATTCCTCGGGTCTGTAAATACATCGTCAAATAACATGCAGGCATATATCAAAAGCCTTGCCGCATACAGAGTTTTCTACGCATACTTAAAACTACTGCGATCAAAATTTCTTTTGTGGTCGCGTTTTTATAAAGCATTAATTCGACCTGTCCCTACCTTCAGAAGTGAAAGTTGGCAACTGAACCCCATCGACTATAGAATTCTATCAACATTCGAGAGGAAAGTCATGCGAAGAATTTATGGTCCATATAAAGTTGCTGAAAATCAGTAAAGAATCCGAATGAATCACGAAATCAGACAGCTCCTTGGAAGATGCGATGTAATCGGATTCATTAAATTAAACCGGATCAGCAGCCAAATTCTGTAATTATGAAGCGGTGAAGTGTTAAAAACTCACAATGATTCTGCATTTCATTTTTGGTTTGCCACTTTCAATAAAATTATTGAAGTTCTATTTATATTTAACAATTTTTTCTAAAGTTATAACTAATTTATGGCAAAAGCTAGCTATTAATTGAATAATATATATAAGCGTACCATATTTTCAGAAGTGATGGTGGTGTCGTCAATGCAACAGCGTGTCAAATATTTTTTTTTGTACTCATTTCTCGAGAGTGGAACCAATCCTCCATTTCTTCATATAAACAATGTATATTTTTACACGAATTTTTTTTGCACGTCTTTCTCTGGAACGTATCTGTCGTGTAAAAACAGAATTAGGTGTATTATATTATATATAGCAGTATAAAAATTTTTACGTTATTTTGTTTTAAATGTTAACATATGAGAATTGGTATTTTTAATGTTCTGCAAACAAATTCTGTAACTGTGAAGCGGTGAAGTGATAAGTTTTTTATTTTTAATGAAAAGAATCGAAGAAATTTTAACACTTCACCGCTTCACAGTTACAACAGAATTTGTTTACTGGTGTGTGTTACGAATACTTAATGTGGTCTTATTTTCATTAATGTTGCGTTCTTTGGCTTGATCGAAAAAAGATTGAGTTATTATCTACTAATCTACTTTTGTAAATGTAGTAGTAAATTGTTTTCCTCTGTCAGTTGATATGTTTGGTTATGTTTACATTTCAAAATGATAGATTTTACGTTTTATCATTTTATTTGTAATAACTTTATTATTAATTAGTAATTTAAATAATAATAAATTATTTTTAAAGAAAATAAAAATAATAATTAAAATGGCGGATTTTTTTGTTTACATAAATTTGACAATTTAAAATAATGTTTCAATGTATTGTAAAGGAGAACTAGCTCCATCGGAAAACCGATGGAGTTGTTATAGCAGGCCGCGTACCTAGTTCGATTTTGAACCCTAAACTAGCTTCAGTCTGCGGGAACGAGAGAGTATACCTGCTGCCTAGTAAAAATTGCTGAATTGTACGCGTATATTGGTTGTATAGCGGTTCGGATATCAAAAGAAAAGGTGAGAAAAGGAAGACCCTGGCGGCCCTACAGGTCGAAGAAGCCACGACCGTCATGTCACCCCCTTAATCAATCTCACATTCATACGCTCTCGCATCTCATACACTCACGCATACACACATACACTCACAATTACACACTCATGCACCCATACATCTATCCAGGTTCATACACACACACCCACACAACCCTATACCTATAGATAATTTTAACGGTGCTCACCCCATGCTAGTAGTAGATCCCACGCCCTTGTTTCCGCTGCATCAGTCGATCATCTCTCTCACTCCAATTATATGAAGAGGACCATGCGATGGTGGATAAATATACACAGCTGATGTTTCAAATTGGTAATATTGGTGAATATATCTGTACGTGAGCAACAACAACGATGGAATCCAGAACTATTGTCTCGTGCACTGTTGAAACAAAATATACCGCTGATATTTGAAAATGATAATATTGTTATATATAAATGAATGTGCGTAACGGCAACGATGAAATACAGAATTATTGTATCATGCAATGTTGAAAGAATATATATAGCTGATATTTGAAATTGGTTCTATTGTTGAATATAAATGAACGTGAGCAAAAACCAGATTGAATATAAATAAAGTTGAGCAACGGCAATGATGAAAAACAGAACTATTGTCTCATGCAATGTTGAGCTGATATTAAAAATTGGTACTATTGTTGAATATAAATTGACATGAGTAACGGTAGCAATAGAAAAACTATTAAATCAGGCGATTGTGGATGAAAGTTGAACAGATTGTGGCACTATAAAATGGTTGAAATATGTAATTGTGGATGAATGATGAGTAAATTTTATGATAAAATAAAGTTATAAAACAAAACTGCTGAATCATGCGAATTTAGTTGAAGGTCAACAAATGCCGGCACTAAATAACACCGTTGAACCAAGCCAATGAGTTTACAGGTTGAAACGTATACGTATAACTATGTAACGTTTGATTCTAGCGACGGTGTTTCAAAGTTGACTATTAATACACATCCATATGCAACAGCTCAACAACACAATGTCAAAAAAATCCACTAAACGCTTAATGCTAGATTTTCAACAATGCTTCGAGTTGTTTCATTATTTTTTTGAATTGGTTCAATATCTTTTTCTAGAATAATAATAAGAAATTCCATCAGAAAACATATATAGTAGTATCCACTATGAAGCCCATGCCATACGGCTAAAAATAATAAGGTCCCAAAATGACGATTACCCAAAAATTAAAATTAATATTTAACACAATATAAATATTTAATTATTTATGATTGATGATTTGTATTAACATTAAAGAAATCAATATAATGCTTAAGTTGATTAGCCTTTTCGAAAATTTTTAGTTTAATATTTTCACAAACACAATCTTCATTTCCGTTTTGATCGGTTTTCACATAAGTTAAACCAAAACACATTGCTACACCTTCTGATAATAACCAACACGATATATATTTGTAAAACGTGAATTTCCCCCATGATCCAATTATATCGCATTTCATTAATATCACAATAAAAGCATTTGGTTTTAACAGAAACATTTTAAGTTTAATTTTGCGAATGAGTTTTCTTTTTTGAAACAATCACTTTTTACACTCAGAAAATGAATTTTATATAATTAGATTATTATTGAAACGTGGCTTGATCAAAATTTTAATAATAAATTGTCAAATTTTGCGAACAAAAATTTGTCTTTCTACTTACGTTTTATGAAACAAACTCAATGAAAAAAATTGAACTAATTGAAATAAATTGAACTAATTTATAACAAAATTTACTAATTTTACTAACAACACTCATAAATTGAATCTGAATAAAAATTGTACTACTTAAAGTCTAAAACAAAGAAACGTGAATATAAAAAAAAATTAATTTTTTCATTGATCTTCACGAGTGAATTTTAAATTACAACTGCACAAAATACAAAAATAAGGGGCCATCACGGAGATAAATTCAAGTATTTATAATATATTTAAAATAACGACAATATCGCTGCGGCTGGTCTTGTGCAGCTTCTTAACAAATAATAATGCTAAATGGGAATTTATTTTGTCGTTGCATGTTATATTTTCAAGTGTGAATATAAGAAAGAAAATCTACAATTTAGAAGGTTAAAAGTGATACGATAATCTTGAAACATTAATGACGGTTAGTCAATAGATTCGTCTACCCGAATTGCGCGAAATATATGGAATGACGAGAATGATGATGCAATAAAATTAAGAACTTCATTCGACGTGCAGCGGTGTTCTTGCGGCACCATAACAATATTTGTAAAATCTACCAAAAAATCTAGATTTTTAAAACTTGATCTAGATCGAAAAAAAAATCAATTTTTTTTGCCAAAGAACACAAACTGACAGCTAATTTGATCTGACAGCTAATTTTTTTGATCTCAGATCTATTTTTTTTTTTTTCCAAAGAACGCGACATAAATAGTTAAAGATCTAATCAAAAGACGTGAGATTCTTTTAGTATTCGAACGCATTTCATTTAATGTCTGTTAAAATTTTTTCTCGATGTTTTTGATAGAAACATTTTGACACTTCTATAAATTTTCTTCTAAAATATCTAATTATGAAATAACTGAAATGTGTTATTAACTTTGATCTATCTTTAAACCTATAAATATCTATATATATAGATACGTAAGCACTATTTTTGTGGTACCATTTACACTTTCTTGCCTAATTTCAAAATTTTCATCCATTTTGTTTATATTTTTCAATTGAGAATTAATTATTTTATTATATAAAATTAATTAGTTGATTGATTATTTGAATATTATTTATATTACAATTAATTCGTAATACGTAATTTAAAATTAACAATTATAAAATAAAATTTTACAACGATTTTCGATTGGATAATGAGAAGTAAAATTGTCAGATAAATAAAATGAAATTGATTTTTTGAGTTCTTTAACGCTCTGTCATTTGTTAAATGATTCATTAAATGGTTAATATCTCATTAGCTATTTGAACATATCCTGAACTAATAATTTGAATATTTGGAAAACATTTACAAGCAACAGAAAGTTTAGCAAAGATTGAGGGAAAGATATGTTGTTTTATTTTATTCTCCCGCATGGAGGGATCAGTTTTTATTGATTAGTAATTTTGTTTTGTTTTTACTAGTTAACGTGAGATATCACATACCAATGGCAATAACATTGAGATTATCCTGCAAAAGTGATATCTTAGAGAATGTTGGCGGCTGAACTGTATTCGGTCAACGGTAGCACTTTCAATATTAGCTATGAAATATTCCTAGATGATGGCGCGCCTTTGATTGCACGAAAAAATGAGCTTTCTTGTAATATTATATCTGGGCTTTTATCATTGAGGAAGACAGTGCGTCACATAATCAAGGCATATGTTGGCTGGATTATTACATAGTCAGGCTGGATTATTGGCAAACCCCATTTTAGTTTTGTTCCTGCAAATTTTTAAAATAAATTTGCCTTTTACCCGTTATTTTCTCTACCCTGTCCTATTATATAAGCTTATATCACATTTATATGTGATACGATTTATGGTTAAGTAACCCAATCTTTAATTGAAAAGTTATTGTGTGACCTTGATCTTAAAAGGTTTTTATATGTTTCGAAGTTGCTGGATGTGTCGGCGTTTAATTAGCTAAAACATAACCTGCTAATATCACAACAGTTTGGTAATTTCCCAAAAATATATTATTTAGACAAAATGACGAAGCACAACAATAAAAACTCCAACGATTTTTCAAATATACATGATTTACAAATGGGTATAGTTTTAGATAATCAGCCGTTTTAGAAACTCTTGTAGTTTTAGATATTCAGTTATGAATCAGATTTAAATCTACCATAATCCGTTAACGAAAATATTTAATCCCACCAAAAGTATATATATACAACTAGTTGTTTATAATATTGTTCTTATTGGATACGCGAAACCCCTTATTAATACTATTGTACTATATACAGTTATACTATACTTGGTCTTAATCAACCGATCACCGTAACTAATACTTATCGTGACTCACTTATGTCAAATCGTTTATTGTTTTCCTCTCTTTGTCTCTCTGAGAACCCTTTATATCTTCCCATAAACGTACGTAACTTTTTCATTTGCCTCAAAATTGTACAATTATTTCGAGTTTTTTGCGAGTATAAGAAAAAACCTACAACAAAATATAATAGTTTCTCCCTCCCGGCGACTGTATAAAAAGAAATGAAATTTTGGCTTTTATTATAACCAAACATATAATTTTTGATTTTTATCAATGAAAAATAAATTTGTCCATAATGAAAAAAGTTTGACAGCACGTTTTCATAATATACTTTGAAAATATTTACAGAACTAAAACATTTGTTCGTGTCGTTAGAAAATATTGCTAAATGGGTAGTTCTACAAACATAGGAATTTCGGACGGCTCTGCTTATTTCGTATATTAATATGAAAAAAAAAAACTTTTTTTCAAATGAAATTTGTAAACCTTAAGTATGTCTAGCTGGTCACCCAAAATAAACCCGTTTCGAAATATATTTCTTACAAAACAAATTATTCAAAACGTCAAATTCTCAGTCTCCTGGCGTATCCCACCTTGAAAGTCAAAGCTGGTAAGCTAAATAATCAATGATTCCAAGTGTGTAGAGACAAATTTACACTGTAGTAGTAATTTTGAATAATGATGCTTTAATAATGTGTAAATAATCATAACATTATTCTATATTTCATATAAGATATATCCTATTAAAGTTTGTCCCACGAATTTGTTATTATTCTCCTGCCCAATCAAAACACATTGAAAATATTGGAAATTCATATTTCTATCAAGTTATAGCTCGTCACAGGAATTAATTAAAGTTCAATAAATATAATATAGCAAGTGTTTTACTTAGTCCGAGGTTTTATCAATCAAAACAGTCATCATTACTAGCAAGATCGTGTGTTGCCCAGTCATACTGGGCCACTGATAATTCAGTCCCATGGCAAGTATTTTCGTAAAAAGGATTTTAATTACAGGTAATTTTGTAATTTTATACGACGTGAATATGTATTGTCTTGGTATAGAATCCGTTTATTTTTTTTTTAGACGTAATTTTGTCATTTTTAAGCGAAATACTGATAAATTGATAAATTCTCAGTCCCGCTGGTCTCTTAGTGACTTAAATATTTGGGATTTTGACTTAAATAAATGTTTATTTCGTATTTTGAGATAATATTGAGATAATTTTGAGTTAATTTAGGAGTAAGAAGGATTTTTTTTTATTGTGACTCTTGTATTTTTTTTTGACTGGCCACATTCAGAAAACTACTTGCCAGAACTTATTCGCAAAAAACATGTCGTGCCGTAATTAGCTCCATTTTCTTCCTTCGTGTGTAGAACTACCCAAATATTTCTTATATAAAATATTTGAATTAAATAATCACCGGAAATAACACAATAAATTTATATTACTCTCGTAATTATTTTCATTTATTTTATAAAAATTTGCACAACTATAAAGAAAACATTTTTTATTTGTTTTAAATTATTTAATTGATTTTAATTTATTATTTAATAAAAATAGCTGGTGGTTGTAATTAAAAACAAATCAAAATGGAGAAAAGAGAATTTGAATATGACATATGTGATATGAGCGATCACTATTTTTTATGTCTCTCTTCATACAATTTTAAAGTTTTTTTCTCTCTATATATATGTATACTCTATAAGGTCTTAATCAACTTTTTTACAGTTAGGATTTTTTATAATTACTTATATAATATCTATTTATTAAATATTAATCAAAAGCAAATTGCAATAAAATTTTTGATAACTGACAAAATATTATAAAAGAAATCAGTGCGGATGTTACTCATATTTCCTTATAGAAAAAAACAAATCGCTGATGCACCAGGATCAACCTGATGTCAGCAGAACTTTGACCAAAACTAAATGACTACACTGAAAAAAAATTGAAGTAATGACAACCTCATCTCGAAGTTGGCAGTTTATTATTCATGCAAAGAAAAATTATTTGCAAACAAACTCACCGTGATTGGGACAACTACGCGATAACATTTTCCTAACAACAGAATGAGGTTTATTTAAAATATGAAGTGTTATATCCAATATAACAGTAGTTGAATAAAGTTAATAACTATTTCCCTGAAAAAAATTTTCTTTGACCTTATATCATGATTACTTCGGTCTGAAAGACCTAAGTATTACATTCATGAGCCAAAAGTGAAATTCTTACCCCCACTTTTTTTGGCATTTCTCGACGTTTTAGGACCTACTGATTCTAAAAAAGCAAAAAAAAAAAATGTATGTCTGTCTGTCGGCCGGCCGGCCGGCCGGCCGTCACAACCGACGAAATCTAGCAAACCGCTGGACGTATTTGAAAAATTTTTTTTCTAAAAATAGGTTTACTTAATAGGAAGAGCCGAAAGGACGATGTGTTCGATAACTGTACCGGAAGTGTGTCAAAAAAATCGAAAAGGTGTCAAAACAAGGAAATTTGCATATTTTTTGCTTAAAAAACGTTCATTTTAAGTGATTACGAGTAGGAACATTGAATTTGGAGAAATCTTGATGGTCGGGATTGGTATGTGAGACCAAAATCTAGATTATTGCATTATAAGTTTGTCAAAAAAATGTTGTCAAGTGTGTCAAAAGAAAGATTTTTATTTATTTTTTTACCTAATTTTTTGGAAAAAAAATAAAATTAATTGTTTGTTTGAAATGAAGTTTTATTATTATTATTGAGAATTAAGGCATTATAAGTTTGTCAAAAAAATGTTGTCAAGTGTGTCAAAAGAAAGATTTTTATTTATTTTTTTACCCAATTTTTTGGAAAAAAAGAAAATTGTTGGTTTGAAATGAAATTTTATTATTATTATTGAGAATTATGACATTATAAGTTTGTCAAAAAAATGTTGTCAAGTGTGTCAAAAGATTTTTAATTAGTTTTTTACCCAATTTTTTGGAAAAAAATAAAATTGTTTCTTTGAAATGAAATTTTATTATTATTATTGAGAATTATGGCATTATAAGTTTGTCAAAAAATGTTGTCAAGTGTGTCAAAAGAACGGTTTTTATTTATTTTTACCCAATTTTTTACAAAAAAATAAAATTAATGATTTGTGACATGATGTTTTATTATTATTATAGAGAATTATGGCATTATAAGTTTGTCAAAAAATAATGTCAAGTGTGTCAAAAAATGATTTCATTTATTTTTTTAGCCAATTTTTTGGAAGAAAATGTAGCTGTTTTTATGACGTAAATGTAATTTAAAATGAAATTGGACATGGAAATTTTTGAATATTTTTGGAGTTTTGAAAAAGTTTGTATTTTTGATTTTGTAATAATTTTTAGAATTTCGGCAAAAGTTTTAATTTTTGATTTTGTAAGAATTTTTTGAATATTTTTAGAATTTTGAAAAATTTTTAATTTTTGATATTATTATAATTTTTGGAATTTTGAAAAAATTTTCAATTTTTGATTTTGTAATAATTTTGGCAATATATTTAGAGTGTTGGAAAAAGTTTGAATTTTTAAGAATTTTTGAAATATTATTGGAATTTAGAAAAAATTTAAATATTTGATATTATTCTAATATTTGGAATATTTTTGGAATTTTGAAAAAGTTTGGTTTTATTTAGTTTAACAATATTTTTGGAATTTTGATTATAATTTTCCGGCAACGTATTGATGTTTCGTGTTAGTTTTGTAATAAATTTTAAATTTTTAAACAGAGATAAAAAATACTAGTACTTTAACAAAGAGTTATGTTTGATATACATCGCTGCCCAAAACTAAAAACCATGTCCTCATAAAAGTTTTTTGCCGAAAACTATATCAAAATCCTTAACCCAGACCGAAGTCTTGATATCTCAGAGCTGTGAGATTTCAGCCCCTCCATATTTTTTCATTTTAAAATTTAAGTATTTGAGATTAATTGAACTATATTTTATTTTCACATAAATATTTCGTGTGATTGTCTCAACTTCATCGGTTTATAATTGTAGAGTTGTTGAAGCAACTTCGTAGTTTGATTCGCCATATCAGACCGCACGGTGAGGTTGTCCCAACTGCATTTCGATTGGAAATAGGACATGTTTTTTTCACTGTACTCACCTACTTGATCTGGTACGATTCGTTTTTATGTTGCATACAATGGTTGGCAGGACAACAAAATAACTGCTTTGGCATCAAATTCAGCTTTCGCATCATTATAGATTATGCAACTAATTATTGCAATCTTTCGTTTTAACAAAATATCGATACGAATTTTTTTAAACAGATGTTTAATTCAAATGTATTGGATCAAAAGAACTGCTCCATCATGTAGTACGAAATTTGCTACAACAATCAATGTTTGTTTTACTCAAACATTCACGCAGTCTGTGGAGGAGTCATTAGCATGTAAACATTGTCAAATATTTGTGTTTTTGTTCGTGCAAACCAATCTCAAGAAACTTAAAACATATGTTTATGACAATTAAAAAATTTACTTAGAATAATTCAATCATTTAGAATAGAAATAATTTATACATAATAACACCGGCACACAAAAAAAATTAAGTAGAATGTGCATTTGACCGGAAATACCTACGGGTACGTATTTTGGTCCGCTGAATCCGAATTCGAGGTCAGTTTGACCCTTACACCCTCGAAATTTCAGGATAACTTCGAAAAACCGCATTTGCCAAATTGTAACGAAAAATGCCAATTGTGGCCGAAAAAATTAAAATTTTTTCATAAAAATTAAATCCCATATTAAGACTATTAAAATACATGTTTCCTGAAATTTTCATGAAAATTCGACGATTTTTCCGCCCCTTATTATAAATTTAGTAAAAAAAAAAATTTTTACTTTTTTCGAAATTTCGAGGGTGTAGGGGTCAAACTGACCTCAAATTCGGATTCAGCGGACCAAAACACGTACCCGTAGGTAGGTCCGGTCAAATGCACATTCTACTTAATTTTTTTGTGAGCCGGTGTAATTGATCTTAGCTGTAAATCTTAAAAAATAAGTTTTCTCTACTAATTTATTATTTTTCTTATTTACAGGATTTTGGGCAAAATTTTTAAACTGCAATATGTTTTATACGTTAAGCAAAATATCAAAATGTGTTTATTTAATTCATCCATTGGTAATGCGTGTCATCATATTATCTTCAAATACAGTAATATTCATAACATTGGAATTCTTTGTAAGTATAGTTAATTGTTTTTCTAATAAAATGTGTTGTGTAGTAGGAATTACAATATGTGTCACAGCAGCCAATAAAAATAAAATAAGAGCGAGTTAAGAGCAAATTTTTTTAAAAACTTGCAGGAGCAAAACTAAAATTGAGCCGCCAATAATCCAGTTAGTGAAATATTTCTTGATCGTATGACACAGTGTCTTCCTAATTGATTAAAACTCAGATAAAGGGTTATATTGCAATGACATGCAAGCAAATCCTCACAGACTGTCCCATAACTAAGATTGGGGGTGGTAACGTTGACTGAATACAGTTCATTCTTCAATACCCCTAAGAGTGGAATACATATTTATAAATATTTTCATGAAAATACTTGACTTTGGCCTGCACCTCGATTCTGGTTCTATGAGAAAAACTGAAGCGGAACGGAATTATTATTTATCTCGAATTTTGATTTCTCACTAAATGATTCCATTCCACTTATTGGTATTCTCGTTCTCTTTTCGAGATATCGTTTTTAGTACAAGTTAAGGAATTGCATGAGGTTGAATCAGTTAGACTTCTTGGAGTGGATATTCAAAATAACCTGAAATGGAATAAACATGTGTTCAACCTCGCTAAATCTGCAATGGAAAAATTAGGATTCTTGAGTCGATGTAAAAAGTATTTCAATCCGAGCAAATTTTGCTAATCTTCAAGTCATTTATTCGTCCATGTATGTAGTACTGCTGTCATGTTTGGGGAGGTGCTTGTCAGTCAACAATAAATTGTCTAGACTCTGTACAGAGAAAAGCAATACGGTTGATTGGTAATACCGAACTAACGGACCAGCTTGATTCACTCCAGCACAGAAGAAATGTGGCTGAATTGTCAATCTACTATAAATATAACTTTAGCGAATTCTCCTCTAAGGAAATTCAAAATATCTTTCCATCGTGTGCGCAGTATAATCGACAAACAAGAGCTGCCAAGTTATCCCATCCATTTGTTGTACAAATACCTCGTTGTAGAACTGTGTCCTTCCAAAACGACTATTTTAATAGAGTGGCCAAATTATGGAACTCAATGCCTTCCTCTGTATTTCCCGATAAATTTTCCCCTCAGGCATTTAAAAAAATGTCCATCGTTATTTAAAAAAAATTAGTATAGTTATCCCTATATCCCCATTGCTTCCATTTTCCTCATCTCCTTCCTTTAGAGTTGACATGGTATCTTCGGATATTCAAAGAGTCTAAATAATGAATATTTCATATTTAGTGTGCTAAACATGTCTAACTAATTAATAAAAAAAAAAAAAAATTTCTAAACTAGTACAAATTTTTGAAAATGGAATTAATCTGTCAGTTTATTTACTTGTTTTTATCTGTGTTTCTCTCGTTAGCTAGTTTACAAGTATTTTCTGTTGTACTACAGATTTTATAGTAGTAAAATTATTCTTTAAAATTAAATAAATAGTGTATTTGAATAAATAGTGTATTTTGCCACCTCGTCCCAGTAGCTAGATTCTGGTTGTATGGAATTATTTCGTGGAATGAGATTTCGTACTAAATGAGATTTTTGCATTCCGATTCAGTGGAGTGAGAAAATAAATTCCGTGTTTGTGGGATGAACTGTCAAATTATCTCGTCAACGAATTTAATGCTGGAATGATATTATATATATTTTTGAAATTTGGTATAGACGCACAAAAATGTAGAAAAAAAAGTAACTATAAATGTGACTTGTACAGGGTACTATCATTTGCAAAACTATCGGGTTAATGGTGAGCGGTTTTAGTAATATCAACATTTAACTAAAAACTATTAACATCTCAACATATTTAAAATAAAATTTTACCTGTAGCATAAAAGCGAATTTATTAATATTCTCAAGGTACAGGCAGTCCATTTATTTTTTGGCGTTTATCCATATATACTGAGACTTCATCTATAAAAGATTTTGCAAAATGTTTAGGAAATTTAAATAATTCTCGAAATCTGGCGTCAAGAATAGTAAACGGATCACTGCAATCAAAAAGTTCACGCCGACGTCTTAAAAGAGCTAATTTTTCCTGTTTTCGTCTTGTAATTATGAGACGAATTCTTAAGGACATGTCCATTTTTAGAATTTTATGAAATACACTATTTATTTAATTTTAAATGATAATTATATAATTAAATTCTATAGCACAACAGAAAATACTTGTAAACGAAAGAAACACAAATAAAAACAAGTAAATAAACTGACAGACAAATTCCATTTTCAAACATTTGTACTAGCTTAGAACTTGTACTAAAAACGATATCTCGAAAAGAGTACGAGAATACCAATTAGTGGAATGGAATTATTTAGTGAGAAATCAAAATTCGAGAAAATAATAATTCCATTCCACTTCATTTTTTCTCACAGAACCAGAATCGAGGTACAGTTCCCTATTTCCATCTGCCTTATCAAATCTGCGAGGAGCATACAAAACAAAATGTTCAGTATATAAATTAAATAAATAATTAAATTTTTCTAAAATATTGATAAATAATAAAATAAAATTAATAAATATCGTTAACTTCCACGCGCCAAATCCACATTCTCTACTAAATAATTTAACTAAACTTTCTTTTTGATTTATTGTAAATTTTTTCGACATTCTTTTTCTCTATTTTTGTGCGTCTATACAAAATTTCAAAGCAAATAATCTCATTTCATCTATAAATTCGTTGACGAGATAATTCGTTCATCCCACAAATGCGGAATTTATTTTCTCGAATTAACCGGAATTACAAAAATCTCATTTAGTACGAAATTTCATTCCACGAAATAATTCTATATAACCAGAATCTAGCTACTGATCATGATTTTTAGGGTTCCGTTTTTTATACGGAACACTATTGGTGAGAGTAAAACGAGTTTTTCACATTATATCGATTATCTCGTAAACTATAAATGCTATGGACTTGAAATTTGAGGTGCGTATAAAACTAATCTGCTCACATGAAATGACGGATACAAATAAAACTAAAGTGGTTTTCGTTTGGTTTACAGGGGTACGATGTGAGATCTTTGAGAAAATATATTTTTTTATAGATTCAAGTAGGGTATCATATGAAAGGGCTTCATTTCAGTATTCCTTAAAATTTCATTTTGGAATTTTACACCTCACCATTTTTTGTATAATTTGGAATAATGACGTTTTTTTCGTGTTTTCTTACCTCAATTAGCTCCGAACCTAACTGATCGAAAATTTTCAAATGTATTTGGAATGATAGAAAAATCAGTACGTTTTTAATAAAAAATATAAAAAAGTGTCATATTCTCATACTTAGATTTATTAAGGGGGTGGATATGAGGAGGGGTAAAATCACTATTTAAAATGGGGTCAAGTGGGGTGTCATTTGAAAGAGGACTTTATTTAGAAAACATTTTTTAGAATTTTGCGATGCACAGTTTTTGAGTTATTTTCAAAAAAGTGCAACTTTCAGACCGTTACCCCCCCCCCACCCCTAAGTTTCGACACTGATTGACAGAAAAATTTGAAAAAATTCAGAGAGTTAGGAAATTTGGTAAATTTTGTATGAAAATTAAAGAGAGGTCTCAAATAATTATATTTCAGTGTGTTTAGGGGACCGGTGTAAAGAGGGTAAAAAAAAATTTGTTTGACCCAAGCGAGTGGGGTGTCATTTGAAAGAGCACTTAATTTAGAATTTGTTGCAATTTGTTTTTAGAATTTTGCGGTGCACAGCTTTTGAGTGATGGACAAAAAAGTGCAAAATTCAGACCGTCCCCCCCCCCTACGTTTCGACACTGATTGACAGAAAAATTTTAAAAAATTCACAGAGCTAGGAAATTAAGTAAATTTTGTATGAAAATTATAGCGAGGTCTCAAATAATTATGTTTCTGTGCGTTTAGGGGACCGGGGTAAAGAGGGTAAAAAAAAAACTTTTTTGACCAAAGCGAGTGGGGTGTCATTTGAAAGAACACTTAATTTAAAATTTGTTGCAATTTTTTTTAGAATTTTGCGGGCGCACAGTTTTTGAGTTATGGACAAAAAAGTGAAAAATCCAGACCGTTCCCCCCCCTACGTTTCGACACTGATTGACAGTGTAAAAATTCACATTTGTACATTTGTAAAAATTCACAGAGCTAGGAGATTTGGTAAATTTTGTATGAAAATTATAGAGAGGTCTCAAATAATTATATTTCTGTGCGTTTAGGGGACCGGTGTAAAGAGGATGAAAAAAAAATTTTTTTGACCCAAGCGAGTGGGGTGTCATTTGAAAGAACACCTAATTTAAAATTTGTTGCAATTTTTTTTAGAATTTTGCGGTGCACAGTTTTTGAGTTATGGACAAAAAAGATAAAATCAAGACCGTTCCCCCCCTACGTTTCGACACTGATTGACAGAAAAGTTTGAAAAAATTCCCAGAGCTAGGAAATTTAGTAAATTTTGTATAAAAATTGTAGAGGTCTCAAATAATTATATTTCTGTGTGTTTAGGGGACCGGGGTAAAGAGGGTAAAAAAAAAACTTTTTTGACCCAAGCGAGTGGGGTGTCATTTGAAAGAACACTTAATTTAAAATTTGTTGCAATTTTTTTTAGAATTTTGCGGTGCACAGTTTTTGAGTTATGGACAAAAAAGTGAAAAATCCAGACCGTTCCCCCCCCCCCTACGATTCGACACTGATTGACAGAAAAATTTGAAAAGATTCACAGAGCTAGGAAATTTAGTTTATTTTGTATGAAAATTATAGAGAGGTCTCAAATAATTATATTTCTGTGCGTTTAGGGGACCGGGGTAAAGAGGGTAAAAGAAAATCTTTTTGGACCCAAGCGAGTGAGATGTCATTTAAAAGAGCACCTAATTTATAAATCATTGCAATTTTTTTTAGAACTTTGTGATGTAAAGTTTTTGAGTTATTATCAAAAAAGTGCAAATTTAAGATCGTTACGACGATGATTAACAGAAAAATTTGAAAAAATTCGCAGAGACAGGATAATTTGTAAATTTTGAATGAAAATCATAACAAAGTCTCAAATAACTATATTTCTGTGTGTTTAGGGGATGGGTGTGGGGAGAGTAAAAAACCACTTTTGACCCAAGCGAATGGTGTGTCATATGAAGGAGCACTTAATTTAAGAAACATTACAATTTTTTTAGAACTTAGCGGTGCACAGTTTTTGTATTATTGAAAAAAAATATTTTTAGTATGTAGCCTCTTTACCCCCCCCCCCCCCCCCCCCCAATTTCAACACTTGATTGACCGAAAAAATAATCAAATTTAAAGCATTTACAAGCTGGTGAATCTTTCTTGAGTTACCATAAACATCTATGGATGAGATTTAAGCTAATGTAACATTTTTTGAGTTATTTTTGATCAATGTGGATTTGATTGTAATTTACTATAGACATTTACGATTAAACATTAATTATTTTGTTATGCGTCTATGGTCTGGAACTATAAGGACATTACAACACAACATTTGTCAATAGTTTTTGATATTGTGTTCTTTTACATTCACGGAACCCTTGACGAGCGAATTTTATTCGCACTTGTCTGACTTTTTTTGTTTTAAAACAGAAGTATTTGAAATTGGTTGAACTAAATTTAATTTTCATTAGTAGTTTCCAAAGGTAATGTGATAATTCGAAATAATTTTTTGCAAAAATTTCGCAAGCAAGCAATAATAAGTAAATTTGACCAATCTCATTTTAATTTTACTAAAAGTCAGACAAGTGCGAATAAAATTCGCTCGTCAAGGGTTCCGTGAATGTAAAAGAACACAATATCAAAAACTATTGACAAAAAGTTGTGTTGTAATGTCCTAATATTTCCATACGATAGACGCATAACAAAATAATTATTGTTTAATCGTAAATGTCTATGGTAAATTACAATCAAATCCACATTGATCAAAAATAACTCAAAAAATGTTACATTAGGTTAAATCTCATCGATAGATGTTTATGGTAACTCAAGAAAGATTCACCAGCTTGTAAATGGTTTAAATTTGATTATCTTTTCGGTCAATCAAGTGTTGAAATTTAGGGGGTCTGGATTTTTCACTTTTTTTTCCATAACTCAAAAACTGTGCACCGCAAAATTCTAAAAAAAATTGCAACAAATTCTAATTTAGGTGTTCTTTCAAATGACACCCCACTCGCTTGGGTCAAAAAAGTTTTTTTTTTACCCTCTTTACACCGGTCCCCTAAACACACAGAAATATAATTTGAGACCTCTCTATAATTTTCATAGAAAATTTACTAAATTTTCTAACTCTGTGAATTTTTACAAATTTTTCTGTCAATCAGTGTCGAAACGTAGGGGGAGGGGGGAACGGTCTGAATTTTGCACTTTTTTGAAAATAACTCAAAAACTGTGCGCTCGCAAAATTCTAAAATAAATTGCAACAAATTTTAAATTAAGTGTTCTTTCATATGACACCCCACTCGCTTGGGTCAAAAAAATTTTTTTTTACCCTCTTTACCCCGGTCCCCTAAACACACTGAAATATAATTATTTGAGACCTCGCTATAATTTTCATACAAAATTTACTAAATTTCCTAGCTCTGTGAATTTTTTCTGTCAATCAGTGTCGAAACGTAGGGGGGGAACGGTCTGAATTTTGCACTTTTTTGTCCATCACTCAAAAACTGTGCACCGCAAAATTCTAAAAAAAATTGCAACAAATTCTAAATTAAGTGTTCTTTCAAATGACACCCCACTCGCTTGGGTCAAAAAATTTTTTTTTTCATCCTCTTTACACCGGTCCCCTAAACACACTGAAATATAATTATTTGAGACCTCGCTATAATTTTCATACAAAATTTACCAAATTTCCTAACTCTGTGAATTTTTACAAATTTTTCTGTCAATCAGTGTCGAAACGTAGAGGGGGGGAACGGTCTAAAAGTTGCACTTTTTTGAAAATAACTCAAAAACTGTGCATCGCAAAATTCTAAAAAATGTTTTCTAAATAAAGTCCTCTTTCAAATGACACCCCACTTGACCCCATTTTAAATAGTGATTTTACCCCTCCTCATATCCACCCCCTTAATAAATCTAAGTATGAGAATATGACACTTTTTTATATTTTTTATTAAAAACGTACTGATTTTTCTATCATTCCAAATACATTTGAAAATTTTCGATCAGTTAGGTTCGGAGCTAATTGAGGTAAGAAAACACGAAAAAAACGTCATTATTCCAAATTATACAAAAAATGGTGAGTTGTAAAATTCCAAAATGAATTTTTAAGGAATACTGAAATGAAGCCCTTTCATATGATACCCTACTTGAATCTATAAAAAAATATATTTTCTCAAAGATCTCACATCGTACCCCTGTAAACCAAACGAAAACCACTTTAGTTTTATTTGTATCCGTCATTTCATGTGAGCAGATTAGTTTTATACGCACCTCAAATTTCAAGTCCATAGCATTTATAGTTTACGAGATGATCGATATAATGTGAAAAACTCGTTTTACTCTCACCAATAGTGTTCCGTATAAAAAACGGAACCCTAATAATAGGAAAATTATTAAGAATAGGTTAATTATCATGGTGGATTGTCAGTTGTAATTTCCCAAGGACGGTGATAATTCGAAACATTTTTTTGCTAAAAATTTCGAAAACAAGTACCGAAAACAAGTACTAATACCACTTGCTTGAGGAATTTTCCAAAAAATTATGAGAATTTATCAACGAACGAGGTGAATTCGTTTAGAAAATTTTTTGTCATTTTTCATTTCTTTATATATATATTCTTTATATATATATTTTTATTTTTTATATATATTTTTTATATATATATATATATATTTTTTTTTATGAATGAATTTTGCTAGTTGTTTGTTTATTTTCAATTCTCGATAGTATTAATTTCATTTTACGCCTCCATGGTTATAGTGAGCTAGAATAAATAAAAACAATTCACGTATAATGCATAAAACATTGGACGCGATCTCCATATTGAGATCTTAGATTGGAAGAGAGATTAGAATTAGATTAGAAAAAGAGATCAAAAAACAGCTTTGAGGCTTATACACACTCAATAGAAAAAATCTTTGTCTGATAATCCTAAGAGTTTTTGGACGTATAATAAAGCTTTAAGGGCTAAATTGGACTATCCATCTGTAATGTTTCTGGGTAATAGGCAATCTAACCAACCAAAAGATATTTGCGAACAATTTGCGGAGAATTTTAAATCTATTATTACTGATGGTTTGGTCTCTTAGAAAATGTTGTGGTCGAGGTGTTTAGGGTCAACATAATCAAAAAACTTTTGTTTATCAAATAATTACACTCAAATATTTATTATACGATTTAAATTTTGGTATCTTTTATTATTTTTATTTATATAAAACCCACTAATAATAGAATTTTTCGTCAAACTTTATAATATTAACTTATAAAAACAACTTAAGAACAACTCAACTTTTTATTTAAATTTATATTATATTCCTTATTTTTGAAAATTTTAAATCATTGAAATCATTTAAAATTATATCTTAGCTTTTCCGACTCACTTTAAAATATTCATCTAACTTACGTTAGCTAACAACTTATTTCGAACTTATTTAAATAACTCTTTTCTTTTAATTTTTCACCACAATTATTCGGTTTAAGTTTATCAAAACGACTAACTTCTTCAAATATTTTTTTCTACCCAACTTAAAAAATCTGCTTTCGATGTTTGTTCATTGCATCGGAAATTTCTTTTTCGTCACCAGCGATAAAAAAACCTATACAAATTGCTTTCGTACCTAGTGACGAAAGTAATTTTTTAAAAGCCATATATTTTCTAATTTCTTAACTAGAATAAATCATCCTAGAACACCCGTTAAGAGAATCAATTAAATGAATGAAATAATTTTTTAGTGTTAATTTGTCTTTCTTGGGAATATGATGTTAATTAATTTTAGAATTATTTACGGACAATTTACATTAAAAATGTAAAAATAATATAATAGTCAACTATATAAGACTCACATATTCTTTTTAAATAGTATGGTAACAAACAGTTGGTGTTAAGATATTTAAAAAAAAAAATGATTTCACCTATTTATTTAAGAAAAACGAAAAAAACATTTATTTACATAAAATATTTTACGTTGTTTTAAAATATATCAGGAATTTACGTAACGTCATCCTTATACAAAAACTGAATCAAAACTGTTGTTTTTATTTTAGAAATCATAATAAACATTTTAAACTTGATTTTGTTTATTATAAAACCGTTTTTAGTTATAAGCCTACTAGACGCGAAATGCAAAAAAGAACAAACCTTTAAAGATGTCTTATTTAATGATTTTAGGGACTTTATAGACCAAATAGAATAAAAATATAGAATTTTGTAGTGAAAATAGAATGAAAATATGTATATGTATAAGGTTAACGACTTTTTTGTATAAAATGGCAATCAGGCTTGTAACTAACACTAAGTTTACACCATGGTAGTATAATAGAATAATAGCAAATAGCTATTAAACTATTATGGTGTAAACGGATAGAATAATACCTTTTTACTTTGACAGATAGTTATTTGATATTTTGCTTTTGATCGATAGTATAATAGGGGTTCGTTCGTAAACACCAAATCGCTTGCTTATTTTCCTATTTTGACGTTTGTGGCTGGAAATCGTCGTTCTTAAACTATTTCTTGTCTATTTAAGCAAGCGATTTGACCGATAAAGTTGTTCGGAAACTCCATTTCTATTACAAAATAGGCGATTCGATCGCCTATTTTGGACTCGCTGTTTTTGAGATCCAAAAAAAGAACTGCGAGATCTAAAAGTGACATTTGCGGATTTTGTTTGATTTTAATCAAAACAAATACAATATTATATTAAAAACATAAATTTCATATTTTATCTTGTGTGTCTCATTTATTTACTAGAAATATGAAAATTGTTTTTTTTAAATCTGCATCTATTTTTTAATACAAAAATTTATTAAATAAAAATTCAAAATTTAAATCATTTGTTTTTATTTTTCATAATTTGAAATCTGCAAATAATAATTTTTTCACACAAACCAAACATGTTTTGTGTTGTGTTTAGTTTGTTTTTCCTGTTGTTAAATTATTATAATTATTGTGATAAGTTTTAATACATAATTATTAATTTTTAATACTTCATATATATATTTAGGCAATTGGTCGTTCGGAAACAAAATGCCAATTCTTGTTTTTGTTGAAGAACTGGTAGCCACGCCCCTTGGAATGACAGTTGCCTATTTTAGAAAATAAGCAAGCGATTTGGTGTTTCCGAACGAAACCTAGTATATTCAAAAAAATTGTAACGGTCAAAACGTTAAATGTAAAAGACAATTTCATGCAATTGTAAAAATGTGCAACATCAAAATCATTCAAAATTTAGTTTTTATTTTAAATTAATAATAGTATTATAATTTTTTGTTGAAATACTTTTCGATTGATAAGATTTTATATCCAAATTTGAAATACGGTAGCCGTATTCTATCTGTCAATATTATTCTGAGCGTTTATACCACAGATAGAATAATACTATTTTGTGGTATAAACGCCCAATGTATCGATAGTTTAATAGCAAAAAACTATTATTCTATTAAAATACCGGTGGTATAAACTTGGTATAAAGACGGTTCTTTATGACATAGAAATCGAATAATTTATTCATATTGAGTCATCTATATTTCAATAGCAGAAATATAAATTTAAAGGTTTTGTTTGGATGTTTTCATGTTTTAAAATTTGAATTGTATGTAATTATAAACGAAAATGCTTAATAATCAACAATAATTATTAAAAAAGTAGTAGAAAAAGTACAGTTTTCTACTCGCCGAAAATCATATTTTGAATCTCGCGACCATTACCAACCTCGGCTATCGCCTTGGCTGATAAACTGTCCTCTCGCTTCAAAATATGTTGTTTTCGGCATCGTTGAAAAATATACTATTTCACAACTCTACCATTTAAGTTTATTAAAACAACTCACTTCTTTAAATATTTTTTCACAACTCAACTATTGAAGTGTCTTTATTTTATTTATATCATAATTATTTTACCAGTAATCATAATTCATAATTGTCATGACCAATATAACTAATTTGTGCCAATTTTTGTAATCAACGAAAAATAGAACAAAACATTGAATTTCCTACATTGGTTTTTGTAACCCAGTTTAAATAATAATAATAATAGTATATTCTTCAACGATGCCGAAAACAGCATATTTTGAAACGAGAGGACAGTTTACCAGCCGAGGCGATAGCCGAGGTTGGTAATGGTCGCGAGATTCAAAATATGATTTTCGGCGAGTAGAAGACTGTACTTTTTCTACTACTTTTTTAAAAATTATTATTAATTTTTAAACATTTTCAATTATAATTTCATACAATTCATTTTTTAAAACATACACTGTTACAAATTAAAATTGTATATGTGTATTTATATTTCTGCTATTAAAAAATAGATGACTCAATATGAATAAATTTTCCAATTTTTATGTCAAAGACATAGCTGTCTTTAATAACAAGCCTTATTGTTTTTTTCGTTAATTTTTTAAATATCGATACATATAGTTATTCATAATGTTATATTTTTATTCTATTTACACTACAAAATCCTATATTATTATTCTATTTACTCTAAAGTTCTTAAAATCATTAAATAATACGTCTTTGAAGGTTTATTGTTTTATGAATTTTGCGTCTAGTAGGCTTATAACTAAAGACGATTTGTACTTTGTCATAAACAAAATCAAATTCAGATTTCTAAAATATAAATATCAGTTTTGATTTAGTTTTTGAATGGGTATGACGTTACGTAAATTCTTGATATATTTTAACACAGCCTAAATTATTTTACGTAAAATAAATATTTTTTTTTTCATTTTTGTTAAATAAATAGGTGAAATAATATTTATTAAAAATATCTTAACACCAACTGTTTTTTATCATACTATTTAAAAAGAATATATGAATATTATATATTTAACTATTATTATTTTTACAATTTTAATGTAAATTATCCGTAAATAATTCAAAAATAAATTAACGTCATCCTCCAAACACAGACAAATTAACACTAACAAAATTATTTCATTCAATCAATTGATTGTCTTAACGGGTATTCTAGGATGGTTTATTCTAGTTAAGAAATTAGAAAATAGATGGCTTTTAAAAAACTGCTTTCGTCACTAGGTACGAAAGTAATCCGTATAGGGTTTTTTATCACCGGTTACGAAAAAGAAGTTTTCGATTCAATGAACAAACATCGAAAGTAGATTTTTTATGTTGGGTAGTAGAAAAAAGTATTATTCAAACTGAATTTCCCAATATTGAAAATTCAATATTTTGTTTATTTCGCGATATATTATTATTAATGTTATTTTGAATTTATTGAAATAATTTGTTTGCATAACAGAATTAAGTTTACTAATTAGGTATTAGGGTCTTGTTATATTGGCTCATGACAAAAAGTCTACATGCCACTTTCAAAGTGATAGCGCTAGCACAATAACAGAAGGTGAAGTAGTATTAATGATATCCAAACTTAAAAATGAAAAAATACCTGGTCCTGGCCCGATTACAAACTGATTTATTAAAAACCTCTTATCTTTACTTATCTTTACAACATTCTGTTTTCCCTACTAAGAGGAAAGAATCGTTCTTCAGCTCAATTTTTAAATCTGGCGATTCAGCTGATGTAACTAATTACAGACCAATCTGTATTATGAACGCATTTGTAAAAATATTTGAAAAGCTTGTATATAACATAGTCTTTGTTCAAGTTAGCCAAAAAATCAACTCTAATCAGCATGGGTTCTTTTCAAAACGGTCTACAATTTCTAATTTGCTTGTCTTGTCTTTAACTCAATTGATAAGAATATTCAAGTGGATTGTATATATACGGACTTTTCTAAAGCTTTTGATAAAGTTAAACAGCACATACTAATTAATATCAAAACTGAATTATTTTGGAATGTCTCGCAATCTTATACAGTGGTTTACATCCTATCTATCAAGTCGTATGCTATTTGTTAGGTTTAATAGAAATTTATCTAAAGGATTTACTCCTACGTCTGGTTCACCTCAGGACCCCATACTCGGTCCCTTATTATTCTTACTCTTTGTAAATGACATATCAGATATTATTCAATGTTCCCATCTTTTATATGCCAACGACTTAAAAATGTTCTTATCAATTAAAACTGTTCAAGATTGCATTAAACTACAATGTGATTTTAATAGAATTCAAGAACGGTGTGAGGTCAACGACTTACAACTAAATATTAAAAAGTGTATGTCTTTATCTTTTTCATGTAAGAGCCAAACATTTTGTTTGATTATGAAATTAATAAAGTCAAGCTTGTTCGGGTGAGCACTATAAAAGATTTAGGTGTCATTTTCGACTCTTATTTAATGAGCGCGTTAGCTATATTCATTTAAAAGCAATAAAACTACTTGGTTTTATTTATAGAAGATGCAGAGTTTCGTGATCCTAAAGTTCTAAAGGTATACTTTTCAATAGCTTTATACGTCGTATCCTGGAGAATGGTTGTCAAATATGACACCCTTACTATGATAATTAGTCTAATCTAATTGAAGGTATACAAAGAAGATAATCTAAACTGCAGCCAAATTCTGTAACTGTGAACTGGTGAAGTGTTAAAAATTTCTTCATTTCGATTTTATCATTAATTTTTTATCATTTTACCATTTTTGCGATTTTGTATGCGCGATTTGAGTTAAAAAATCTAATAGCAAGCGCCGCAGTGTCAAACGTCTACAATATATACAATTAAATGTTTATTATAACTTTTAACACAGTTTTAACGTAAAACGTTTATAAATTTAAATATATATAAATATTTAAAAAAATAAATTTTTAAAAATAAATCTGTACTTAATTTAGAAATGCAATTTTAAAAAATCAAATTACATTGACGTTTTGGTGTTTTTTGACATAATGTCAATTAAAACAAAAGAAACGATTTCATTTAATTGCCAAACAAAAAGTCAGTGTTAACTTTATAATTTTAAAACTTCACTCACTTAGATATTTTTGCGGTGAAGTGATAAAAAACTTTTCACTTTAACGCTTCACAGTTACAGAATTTGGCTGCTGGTCTGTTATAACTGCATTCCATTCTCAAACAAACTATCATACGGCGTCAGACTTTATAAGTTACAAATGATATCTCTAGAGTCTAGCTAGAAGATATCTTTTTGATGAATTCCTTCTATATAAAATTGTAAATTCTTTGTTGGATACTGAAGCACTAGCTCACATTAACTTTTATGCATCATTCTATAGAACTCGTTTAAATCAACTCTTCATGCCATCAGCATCTCGAACAAATATTGGAGTTACTTCGTCAATTTCTAGACTAGACAATTTGTTTTCGCTTTCGTGAAATATTTTTAAGTCAAAATGTCACGTTATATTGAAGGGTTATCAAAGTTTATATCCTGATAAGTTTTTGTATAGCTAATGTTATTATTTCGAATGTAATTTTTTTAAATGAATTTTGTTAATATCCCGAGCAGAAACTTGTCAGGGCTCAATTAAGGTCCTGATCAGGATTGCCCTTGTTCGGATCAGGCATTGGTAGGGCACTGTAGTAAAACCAATTACGTGTTTAACAACAGCAATTTCCCAAAACACAAAACACCAAAACTCCCAAACTAACATTTTCCTATATTCAAATAAATTCAAAACTAACATTTCCTAATATCTCAAATATAAATAAATAGACCAACAACAACAAACGCTGAGTAAAACTTTGGTTTTTATAAATAATTTTCCACTATTTGGGTTATTCTAAATTACAAAATCGTTTTAATTAAATTCGCGAAATTACATTATGTAATTTTTAAATACGATAAAATAAAATAAAAACAAAAACTAAAGTTTTCGGTCAGTGGGTCGATTTTATTGCAATGTTAATCAATAAGAAGTTCAACGCGTAATCGTTTTTAAATTATAAAAGTAATTTTTCAATTCAGTCATTTGTTTAAAAAATAATATTTTCAAAAAAATCAATAAAAAGTGAGTCGTTGAGCTGTAGCAGAACAATTAATAATTAAGTAGCAGTAACTTTTTTTTTTTTTTAATAAAATGTGTTGTGTAGTAGGAATTACAATATGTGTCACAATAACACATAAAAACCTTTTAAGACCAAGGTCCCACAACAACATACGTTCAAAGGTGTTGATGGACGTAAATCTTTCTTTTTTGTTTTTTTATATTTCTTGTTAAAGAATGGAAAAACTAAACAAAAAATCCTATCACTGACAAAATATGACATAGGCCAATATTTTATGATAGCATAGAGAAAATAAAAGTAAATAGCAAATTTTTACAAAAATTTGC
Organism: Diogma glabrata; assembly: GCA_963693315.1. Lineage (NCBI taxonomy): Eukaryota > Metazoa > Arthropoda > Insecta > Diptera > Cylindrotomidae > Diogma > Diogma glabrata. The sequence continues at coordinate 147,386,708 of OY856188.1, read as the reverse complement.
TGAAACAAAACAAAAATGTAGTTGCCAATAATCCAGCCGGTTGCATATTCCTTGATCCTGTGACGCATCGGCTTTCTTAAAGATTAAAGCCCAGACATAATTATATGAAGGCTCTTTTCTTCAAGGAAGTAAAAGCGTCTCTTCATCAAGGATTACTTCACAGCTAAGAATGGGGGTGCTACCGTTGACTGAATACAGTTCATCCGCCACCACCCCTAAGATGTCACCTTGGCTAGTGATATCTCACTGCCATTGCCAGTAGTATGTGAAATCTCACGTTAACTCGTGTGTCAATAGCAGGGACTGGAGTACGCGGGGTTGTCACACCCGTAGATCAAAAATTAAAAAAAAATTCAAAACAATAAAAACTGATCCCTCCATGCGGGTAAAATTAAAGTACAATTAAGTAAAGCAAAGTAATGATTAAGCAGCGTAACAGTTCAGGCCAGTGTTTGTGAATATAATTAGAGAAATTCCAAATCTCTAAGCTACTCTGACGGAAAAAAATCTATGAAAAACTATGAAAAATTCAAAGAAATTCCTTTTCAAACGAAAAGTCATAGACAATAATAATTTTTCATAGAAAATAATAGGAACAAATATAATTTTTTAGGAAAAGTACGAATTTCTCTGCAAAAGTATGTCTTTGAAAAATGAAAAACTATGATAAAACTATGACTATGAACATGTTAATTTTTTTTAAATCTCTTATTTTCTATGAAAATTAGGTAAACAATTATGAATTTATCTGAAAAATTATGTTTATGAACTATGAAAAACGAAGAAAAAATCTGATTATTGATCACGTAAAATTTTTTCGAATCCTATTGTCTTTCGGTATTCAAAATAGCGATTTTCGTAAATAGATTTTCGATTAAATAGATTTTCGTAAACAGAGAACCTAATCTCTCTGCATGATAAATATGAATACCAAATTTGGCGGAAACTCAAAAGGGCGAAAGTTAGAAAAGTCAAACAAAATTTCTGAATATTTCGAAAAGGTAACGTTGCGTTTTATCAAAAGCATATAATAATCATTTAATGTCAGTTACACCTTAATCCGATAGTTAATCACTCAGTTTTGAAGCAGATTAGCGGAGCTTCATAATTTGAGAATTAACTAAAAATCTAAATTTAGTTTAAATCTCAAAGGGGGCCAATGTGAAGTTGAAAGTTTGACACCATATAACTTTGGCCACCGTATTTGCGCACAATTTGTTCACAAATGCAAAATGATGCAAAGGATCCAATCTTTCCATTTATCTATAAAAACAACCTTGTTGAAACCAGGATAAAATAGGAGCAATTGTGAGCTTTTCTAAAAATTTATGTTTTTACATTATGATCACTCAACATGCCAAAATTTGAATCTTACTCGTACAACAAACTTTGTACGTAATTCGGACATAAAGTTTCTTTTTGCTTTCGAGTGTTTCTTTGATTTCACTCGGAAGCGAAAAAGTCCTACTTTACGCCCTTAATACATAATTAGCTATTTCGCCCGCCCTTATGTTTGCGGTGAAATTTAAAATCTTAGTAGGTAATGCTATGGTTTTTGCTAATACTCAATTCAAAGATGTAAAGTAGGGACACTCTGATATGAATGTAAAATTATTCAGTTTCTTGATCGAATGGGCATGCATAATTGATGAAAAACGTGATCTACGCAGGTGAAAAAGTCGAGATTTGAACTTGACCATTTTTGATTTTTCTGAAACTTGACATGTAAGTAGTACGGACAAAATAAATAATACAACTTATTTTACAATTTTTTTAAAGTACACAGTTTCAGCTTAGGGGGCACCCCAACATGCATGAAAAACGAAAATTCTGCCAATCCGATGTAACTTTGAAATTAAATTGCTCAAGAACGGCTATACCGATTTCATCAAACTTTTTTTGTTTGATAATTAGTTGATGATTTTGTTTGATGATTAGTTTGTCGTTTGAAAAAAAATTAATTAATTGTTTTTGTAATTAATTTTTAGATAAAAACATTAAAAAATTTTTTTTAAAGATAGCGCTAGGGTCGAAGATCAATTGGAATTTAATTAATTTTTTTCCTGAAAATAGTTCTATTCTTACTTTAAAATATATCAAATTAACAAGGAGGCATTAATTTTTGTTCTTGAGATATTAAATTTTAAAGATTTTTGGTCCAACTAAAATTCTAATTTTTCATCATTTTTCCAAACTTCAGTGGTCAAAATTTTTTGATGATAAAAATTGATTGAAAAAATAATGAACAATTAGAATTTTAGACGGATTTAAAATTTTTAAAATTAAATATCTCAAGAACACGAATTAACGCCTCTTTGTAAATTTGAAATATTTTAAAGTAAGGATAGAACTATATATAAAAAAAAAAAAAATGAAGTGCGTAATCTTTACACGCTGTTGAAGTAAAACTTCTTTGGCCACTGCAGCAGGTATTACTAAAAATATTATATATAAAATAAAATAGATATATCATATTGAAATTTAGAGTTTCTTTCTAATATTCTTGATAAAATAATTTGCAACAATGTGTAATAAAAAGCCATATTAACATGTTTTTCAAAGTCTTACAACGTATTACAAATTAAATTTCACGATGAATGCATGTCCACTTAATTTAACAATTGGTACAACAATTGCTGCATTTTTCAAAAAATTTAGCAAATTTGTCATAAACCTCTAATTTCATATTTCAATTATGTTAATAATTGAATTGACTTTGTAACACATTATGTAAATATTACTTTTTATTACACATGCTGCAAATTATATTATCATGAAATGCAACTCTAAATTGCAAGATGACATATTTATTTTATATTTCATCTTTTTATTAATACCTGCCACAGTAGCCAAAGAAATTTATTTCAACCGCGTGCAAAGATTACACCACTCATTTTTCTATTTAACAAAACAAATTTAATCAACACAAATATTTTTTCCCGCCCGGGAAAGCCCGGGATGCAAAATCTAAACACCATGACCACCATGAACACCGTGACACCACCACGACCATCATGACCACCATGAACACCATGACCACCATGACCACTGTGACCACCATTACCACCATGACCACCATGACCGCCACGCACAATATGACCATCATGACCACCGTGAACACCATGACCATCATCACCACCGTGAACACCATGACCACCATGACCACCATAACCACTATGACCACCATGACCACCATGACTACCGTGACCACTATGACCACCGTGACCACCATAACCAACATGAACACCATAACCACCATGACCACCGTGACCACCATTACCACCATGACCACCATAACCACTATAACCACCATGACCACCATAACCAACATGACCACCGTGAACACCGTGATCACCATGACCACCGTAACCACCATTACCATCGTGACCACCATAACCACCATAGCCACCATGACCACTATGACCACCATGACCACAATGAACACAATGACCACCATGACCACCGTCACCACCATGACCGCCATAACCACCGTGAACACCGTGATCACCATTACCACTATGACCACCATGACCACTATTACCACCATGACTACCATGACCACCATGACCACCATGACCACAATAACTACTATAAACAGCCCTAAAGAAGTTTTACTTCAAAAAACTAAAACAATTCAAAATATAAATTTAAAAAATTACGAAACTCAATAAAATATTACGAATATTATATTATTAGATATTCAAATCTAAGATCGACACGTCCAACCCATTTAACGTTTAATACGATACTGAATAGTGAATAGGCGTATACAAAATACACAGCGTTGCCACTCAAAAAAATTAAAATGTATCCAATTTTATAAAAAAATGTATCCAAATGTATCCACTTTTTTGACAAAATGAAACATGATTATTTGATATTGCTAAAGGAATAATTATAATATATGTTTAGTGTATCCTGATCACATTTATTTATATTTATAATATAACAACAAAATAATCACATTAATTCAAATTTTTATCTGATTATTTTTATATGTGTTTTATTTGATGAATAAATTCCATGTACATTTATTGCACAGTTTTTGTCACCTCCAAAAATTCCTCGTTTTCCAGTTTATTGTATGCTAAAAATGATTGTACTGCATATCCCATACTTATTTCAGACAATTGTATATGGTTTTCTTCATTTTCAAAACCTAGCTCATTTACATTCCTTAGATTTAAGAAACGATAAGGGTCTATAAAATTGTATAAAATGATTTTTAAATCGACTTTTAAATTATTAAAAAAAATGTGATCGATTTTCAAAAAGTGTTTAAAATTAGTTACACTGCTCGCCAATTTCTAATACTTTTTCTTTCACAAAAAGAGAATAGACGAACAATATAACAAATTTCATAAACATTTTCAAAGTTTTTGGAAATCCAACACAGCTAAGGGCATATTAATAAAATGTATCCATTCTAGCAGTTTTGTGATTTTTTTGTATCCAGTATCCATTTAATAAATTTTTCAAATAATGTATCCAAATGGATACAAATGTATCCAAGTGGCAACGCTGAATACAATACACATAATCGAATTGTCGCATACTTGCCGAACATAATATTCGTTTGCTTTTTTTACTTCTAATTTCTTTTTTATTTTATTGTGTTTAAATTTCTACTTAAGTTTTTTTGGAATTGTGTACATGTATATGTTTAAAATTCAAAATCAGACTGTAGTATGATAGAGATGAATATATATGGTTATATATCTGTTCAAATGACTACTTCCGACATTTATATGTGTGTCATAATTGAATTGTATCGTATATTTGCCGAATACTATATTCGTTTTTTGATCTTCCTAAAGAAGTTTTACTTCAAAAAGTTAAAATTTAAATGATTTTAAAATTTTTTGTTAATGGAAGTTGTTTGAAAAAATGATGAAAAATTATAATTTTAGTCGTACTAAAAATCTTTAAAATTGAATATCCCAAGAACAAAAATTAACGCCTCCTTGTAAATCTGATATATTTTAAAGTAAGAATAGAACTATTTTCAGGAAAAAAATTAATTAAATTCCAATTGATCTTTGAGCCTAGCGCTATCTTTATAAAAGTAATTTTAATATTTTTATTTAAAAATTAATTACAAAAACAATTAATTAATTTTTTTTCAAACGACCAACTAATCATCTATCAAACAAAAAAAAGTTTGATGAAATCGGTATAGCCGTTCTTGAGCAATTTAATTTCAAAGTTACATCGGATTGGCAGAATTTTAATTTTTCATACATATTGGGGTACCCCATATGCTCAAACTATGCACTTTAAAAAAATTTTAAAATAAGTTGAATTTTTTATTTTGTCCATACTACTTATTAGGGTTTCTCAAACGGGATCCCGGGATCCCGTTTTCCCGGGATCCCGGGGGTAAATTTTCATCCCGTTTTCCCGGGATTTCATTCCGGGATCCCGGGTATCCCGCTAATTTTTATTAAATTTTTTTTTTACTTTTTCCAAAGCTATTAAAAATTTTCTCACTCGAAAATCGAGTAGTTTTTATTTCTTTTCCCTCTGTAGTAATTAATTTCGTTCAAAATTAGGAAAATTCTTTTTTTACACATATGGTGTCATGGTTTCTTGTATGGTTTTTTTTGACACACATAAACACAACAAATTAAAACCAATAAAACTTAAAATAGGTAGATTTTTCTGAGAAATCTACCTAAAACTTGCGCTTCATTTCTCTTAATTTGTTTAATGGTTCTCTTATGAAGGCGATTAATAGAGGAACGAGACATGTTTACAATGTGATATGCAATGTCGTCTGAGTTTGATTTTGAATGATTTGCAATGTTGTCTGAATGTTGTTTGATTTGCAATGTTGTCTGAGCCCTACTAGAATGGGAAAAATCAATGTTTTCAACTACGTTAATCCATTTTTGTTTTCTCGCGGTATCCAGTTAGTATATTAAGTCATCAACCACGTCTGCCTCACCACTACTAAAGTGCTCCTCAAATAATAAATATATCGCTCTCTCTCTACTCCAACCAGGAATGTATTCTTCACCGGAAGTCTCTTCGTATGTATTTCTTTGCAGTTGAAATGATGGCTCCTATGAACCTATCGTAATTTTTAGGAATGGGTTGGATCAAGTGAATCACTGCATCCAACTCCGAGCCATATTTAGTCCAGTCAGTTTTGTCAAAATTGCATCTAGGTTGAGGAGTAGAGTTTACGTGTGGGATTTGGAAACCTACCTCAAAAATTACTGGTTGATGTTGAGAGCGTGGAAAACCTTGTAAGACAGCCCTAGATATTGGAATAGGGTTACGTTGTTCGTTTTCTGTGGAAACACAGAGGTCGGGATTGTAATTACTTGGCCATCTAGCAGATCTAATTAGGTTTTCATGTCTTGCGTATCATATACCAGGAACATGTTTTCGATTGGTCCCGTTAGTTAGTTGTATACCATTGGGATTGTTATTTGAGTAGGACCACTGATTGTGATGGTTATTAAAGTCACGAACCTATATTGCTGGGTGGTGAAATAATGGTAGAGTATCAGCTGGCCACGCTGTATATCAACAATAATAAGATGTATTTCGTTGTCCGTCTGGTGTAAGTAAATTGGTGCAGTTCATAATTTCTGACTTAATATACGTGCCAGATCCATATGTTTGATGGTAAATAGCACTAATTAGTTTATAACCAACAATTTTTCCTCTAGAAGTAAGTTGCACTTACAGAGTTGCACTTACACTGCCAGAATTACAACGTTGATATCGAAATAATAACTTTAATACTCTTTTTAAGTGTTCAGTTTTTGACTTGCTAATGCTTTCAATGTTCAATTGTAAAATGCGGACTGAGGGTCCAATATTTTTTGTCTTATGGTGCTGAGAAGTACCGTTGTTATTGTGATTTTGAATTGTTTGTATCGTCGAACATGTATCATATGACGTTAAAAACATCACAAAAGAATTGGCAATTTTTGAAGCAACTAAGCAGAGTACAAATAATTTAGATTATACAATGCACTAATGACTATCACACCGACATCAATTGAATCGGAAAGAGCTTTTTTTGTGGCAGGACGTTTCGTCACGAAAATTCGGACAAAATTGAGTGATGGCGCCATTGGTAAAATTAGTATTATGAATTTATTTTTGTTTTGTTTTTATGTATTCTTTTTTATATAATTTTTGAAGTTTTTCTCATTAAAAATCATGAAAATTTAAAAATTAAAAGCGCATTTTTTGTGTTGTTTTAATTTTACACATTTTTCTACCACCCAATTAGAAAATTCTAGATTTTTAGCGTTTCCCGGAACTTCCCGGGATCCCGGGAATTTAACATTTTTTGTCCCGGCACCCCGGGATTTGAATTTCTACGGGAAATGAGAAACCCTACTACTTATATGCCAAGTTTCAAGAAAATCAAAAATGTTCAAGTTTTCACAGCTCGGTCTTAGAACACGTTTTTCTTTAATTTTTTATTCGTATGGAAACATCCTTCCAAAAATGACACCTTCGAATTTCGAACCGCCAACCATCATAGTTTTGCATACCTATATTTTAAATTTTTACTAATCATTGTCATAAAAATTCATAGAAATTCATAATTGTTTGTAGAAAAACTATGAAAATAACTATGACAATTCAACTCACTAAATAAAGTTTCAATAAGGTCCAATAAAAACGCTTCATTTACTATTTTTTAGCAAATCAAAACGATTTGTTTCGATTATTTTTTTCTGGTAGGAAGGAACAGCGAATATTTTCGAATATTTTCCGCCTACTTAATATATAAATTTAAAACAAAAATTCACATACAAAATTATATGAAAATGCAATTTGCAGGTAGTAAAAATGTCCGTTTTCATTCATAAATGATTGCATGTTTATGTTTATTTGTCAAAGATAAATTACAAATTTATAACATTTATGCGCCTACTAAGATGAAATGATATTTTATTATATATGATTATGTTGTATGAAATAATGTTACTATTTCTGTTCGTTAAATTGTCTGCTAAATACAACTCGTCACCAAATTATTAGTCGATTATTTTTCAACATTACCACTCATGCCATTTGAGGTTAAAAATTTCCCTCGTGCGCTACGCGCACGAGGGACCTCAAATGACTTTCGTAATAATGATTATGAAAAATAATCGACTATTATTTGACGACTCGTGATATTATATATGAAAATTTATGAAAAATGTTCAAATTTACATATGTTTTTCATTAATTTAGATAGTTTTTCATATTTTTTATAGTTTATCATATTTGTTTTTCATAAATTTTCATTTTTTTCATAGTTTTTCATACTTTATTTTCCGTCAGGGTAGTGACTTACTAAATAAAATATTTACAAAATAAATAAAGTTTTTTATATTTACAAAAAGTAATAAAACAAGTTTTGTGGTGATTGAAAAGATAAAGTTTTACATGTTTACAATAAAAACTTTACAGTATCAATAGTGACTGAGTTTTAATATATAAAATACATAGTAGTGGCCAAATCTAAGATTTCACTAGATTTGGGTACATTAACTATCACTAACCTAACCTTCCCGAGCAGAAATTTCTTAGGGCTCAAATACGGCCCTGATCAGGTTAGTCCTAGTTTGATAGGGCCCTGATCATGAGTGTAACGCTTTTGCCCAATCAGGCCCTGATTGGGATAAACGGATCAGGCACTGATCAAGTTTTCCATATAAAATTAAATGGGGCAAACCCTAGTAAGGCATTTTGTATCAGGCCCTGATCAGATTGCCCAACTAGGGGTCAGATACGAAAAATCAAATCAGGACCGGATGTATCCAAATAAGGTTTGCCCTAAAAGGGTATTCCAATTCAGGTCCGGAACAGGCCCACATCAGATTGCCCTAATAGGGCTTGCCTAGTGATGTAAAAGTGTTTAATACAATTGTATAATACGCGGTATTATACGTAAAATACCGTATTGTCCAAAACGTTGTAAAATACGTGGTATTTTACTATAAAAATTATTTTTTATTCTGATGGCGCGCGAAGTAGCAAGTAGCCATTTGACTAAAATTGGTGCGTGCATTATTAAAAGAATTTATAGCTGTAAAAATATGTCTACGATTACATCTATAAGATATAAATGACGCGAGGAAATGAATTTTTTGGACGCCTTGCTATTGTGCCTTTCTAAGTAATTTTAAAATTTCCGTTGTACCAAGATTGTTCTAATATCAACAGAACACAAACATCAACAATCGATTATAGGTGCTGAGAAGCAACCGTTACAGTGAATTTTTTAATGGAGCAGCAAATCAAAATTTTGAAACATGGATTTGTCACTCAATTTAATAACTTTGAGTAGTCCCAGATAGCATGTAAACATGTAGAAAATAATACCAAAATTAATTATCTCGTTTATGTTAAACATGATTAAGACTTCTAACAGTTTATTCATGGGAAATGGTAGGGATCCAATCCCAATACAGCAGCAGGTAGTTAATGAAGGTGAAATAAATTGAAACTAAGCATCAAGATAGTTTTGATCAGACCATCCTCATGAATTAGGGTCAAATGAATATATAGCTCTTCTTAGCATTTATTTAAGGAATATATTTAGATAAAAATAACGATAAGATATCCAAATTCAGATATTTAGAAAAAATGAATTAGATGTAATTCAAAATGATGATGGAAGTCATTTTTTGTTGTTATACCATTCACATCCTATCTCGGCTATTACAATTTTGTACAGAATATACGGTATTTTATTTTGTATAATACAATGTATAATACGCTGTATTATACAAAAAAAATAAAATACGGTATTTTAACATCTCTACTTGCCCCATCTGATCCTGATCAGGCCCTGACTGTATTCAGGCTTTCCCTAAGTAATTTCTGCCTGGTTACTCTACATTTTAATAAGTAGTGTATCGGAAAAATTTCAATACGGCTTCAATATATCGATACATTTACATTATTTAGTAGTATTGAAGTTTCTTGCACTACAATTTATCATATAGTAGTGATCATAAAACATTAGTGGCCCTACAGCAGCCTGATTGGGCCCTGATCATGAGTGTAACGCTTTTGCCCTATCAGGTCCTGATTGGGATTACCGGATCAGACCCTGATTGGGATAATCGGATCAGGCCCTGATTGGGATATCCGGACCAGACCCTGATATATATTTATATATTATATACATAAATTCACCAAATTAAAAAAAATTAAAACATACATACCACCTTAATCACTATTATTATAGTCTTTCAGCCGAGAAGCGATAACTAAAACATACATGAAACGACTTTAACTATATATTTCTAAAATGGATAATACTCTAGTAAATTTTAACCAATTGAAATTTCGGCTAGGGGTCAAATACGAAAAACCTGATCAGGGTCGAATATATTCAAATAAAGCTAACCCTAAAAGGGTATTCTAAATCAGGCCCGGAACAGGCCCACATCAGATTGCCCTAATAGGGATTGCCGTTGTAGGACTGACCAGGCCCTGATCACGCCCTGACTGTATTCAGGTTTTCCTTAACTAATTTCTGCTCGGGATATTTACTAATATTTTTCTGTTTTTAAGTCTCCTGAGGAAAGTCAATAAAAAAATTATTTTCTTTTGATTTAATTTTATACTTTGAGATTTAATTAGCAATAAGTTAACACGTTTGGTTATTAATAATTTTTAAACTGTATGGATTAAACTACCGTTTTCCCCCGAACATAAGAACCGGTTCTTCTATTCGGGAAACAAAATATTTAGCCAAATTTTGATGTTGGTCAAATTTCTCAAATAGAAGAACCTTCGATTACAAGAACCTTTAATTTTATGAACCTTCAATTACAAAAAGTTTCATTTAAAAAAACTGCTGATGTTAAACAAATTAGGAATTAATGTAAATAATTTGTAAACAATAAATTGCATATAAAATATGTATCACATATTAATGTATTAATATTAAAATTATTCAGACAATTAATTTCAATTAATTGTATATATATATCGTAGATGTCAAATATTGAAAAATTGGTTGGTGAAATGATTCCACCCCATTATTCCTAATCCAAAAATTCCTAATCCCATTATTCCTAATCCCATTATTCCTAATCAAAAAATTCCTAATCCCATTATTCTTTTTCCAATATTCCTAATTCCCAAAAATCCTAAATTTATAATTTTATACGAAAAATCCTAAAATTACTTTTGTAATGTAAAAAAGTATAATAAAAGTACTTTTGTAATTACTCTTGGAATTGATTCCAATGGATTTTCAATCACTTGAGTCTTCAGGACTATGGTGCGATATATGGGATCCGCCCCCTGGGGGTGGGGATGGGTTTGTTGGAAAGCTTAGGTGGTGGGGGTTATATATATGTAGGTATCATACGCCGGAGGGGTGGGGTTTAGATTATTTGAAATGAAATATTTTAAGATATAATATTTTATGTTATATTATGTTATTTTTCACTCGCTTCTGCGACCCTGCAGACCTTCGATCAATAGCACCCCCCTCTTCCCCCACACCCATCCCTTCTTTAATTTTTTATTATTGTTATAATTTGATAGATGAAATATTTTAAGATATAATATTTTATGATATATCATTTTATTTTTCACTCGCTTCTGCGACCTTGTAGACCTTCGATCAATAGAACTTTATTAATTTTAATTTAGTAGTTAACATTAACTAGAATTTATATAATATCAGCTTTATAAATATGAATATTTGGTGTAACTTGTGCTATTCAAAAAGTCCAGATGTAACTTTGTTTTGTAGTATTGAAGCAGCATATAATTGGGCAACTGTTTGTTGCTCTTGTCAAATAAATAAATAAATAAATAAAAATAAATAAACATAACAAATATAAAGAAATCAAAAATGGCTACCGATGATAGATTCTCATAATTTTTTGAAAAATTCCTCTAGCAAGTGGCTAGATAATAGGCATTGTAGTGGCATTGAAAATAGCTCGAGGTCGTAGGTTTGTTTCCAATCAACTCGCTTTCGAAATTATTTTGAATTATCACCGTCACAACGGAAAATTTTTTGCCAACATAACCTAACCTATTAACATAACCTATTAATTTATGCTTCTATCAATTCATTTTTCTGTGAAAAAAATATTCGTATTATATAGTTGCCTCTATGATAATTGTCCTAATCGTGATAATTGCCCTAACGCCCTATTATTAATGTATTGAAATGTTATTTTTCAAATTCAATAGTTTAATATCATTACATTTTAGAGAAGTTTATTGTGTTAAATTTAAATAAAAACAAAGCAAAACACCGTTCTGTATCTGAGCAATTTTGCCGCATCGCACAGTGGGATTTGTTCATACAATGTTTGGCAAAAACTATAAGGAGTGCTCGCAGAATGTTGAAATTTTGCTGTGAGCATTTGATTAGCTCAATTAAGAAAAATATAAAGTTTCATCAAAATTGGCGACGCCCACTACCCACCGCCCATAGAACCCAAAATGTTTTTTTGGCCCAAAGTTTTTGAAATTTGGCACAGAGCCTTTTATTACCTCAATTAAGAATAAAATAAAGTTTCATAAAAATTGGCCACGCCCACTATCCTCCGCCCATAGAACCCAAAATTTTATGATTTTATGATTTTATAAATTTTATGATTTTATAAAAGATTATTAATTATTTAAACTTTTTTTTCTTTTAATTGATAGTATGGAGTCTTGCCTTTCATTTTATTATAGCGGAAGCACCTAGCACGACCGAGCAACCTTTTTTTTCTTCCAAGGAAGTTTGCAATCACGGCACATTATAGAACAAATTTCATTCTATCATATCTTTTAAACCATATGAGCGAACTTTATAATTTTTTTTTTAAATACGCAGAAAAGGCTATATTTGAAAATAATCACTATTTAAATTAGAGCAATAAAGTTATCAAACGTACAAACACTATAGAAGTGCGTAAACAGTTTTCAATATTTTGGACCAAAATTTACATGTGACTTTACTTCATTATTTCAAAGACAAATAAACGTTTTTTTGGGATACAATTTATGGATTCTTCATACTGAATCAATTTTCTATAAAACTGCATCATTACATTTTTAAATTTTATGTGTCGAAAAAATTACTTTTTGCACAAAAAATCCCACTGTGCATCGCAACACCATTTGTTCTAGCATCTGGACTACACACATCGTCAATGACAATATATTGAAATTTTGCTCTGGGGATGGATGACACAGGGTGGCGGCAAAATCTTGCAGATTTGCAAAACATAAGTGTCTTTGGACACCGAATGACTAAACCGATTTAAGACATTTATAGCTCATTGTAAAGGTAAATGATAGGACTTAAAACAAGTTCATTACAGTTTTGTAGTAATTTTTTAAAACTATGTTAAACGTCAAAAATATTTTCAAAGATAGTCACTCTTAAGTCAGTCTAAATTAATGGTTTCTGATTTCTCCAATGTTTCAGCAATATGGTTTTGATATCTCTCTTCCGTTTCAGCATTCTTTAATGATGAGATGTTAAAACGTTTCCGTTGATTGAATTTTGGAATGCCTGGATTTGGGAAGTGGAACCTTATCTTAGCACATACAAGGAAGTGGTCACTTCCAATGTATGCACCTCTAAAGGATCGCACATCCAGAACGCTCGAAAAGAAACGTGCTGTTACTAGCACGTGGTCAATTTGATTTCTAGTGTTTCCATTCGGTGAGACCCAAGTCTGCTTATGAATCGATCGATGCGGAAAGAACGTACTGGCAATTCTAAATTTATTTGATAATGCAAACTCAGTCATTCTCTCACCATTATCATTCGAATACAAATGCAGGCTGTTGGGACCCATCAACATTTCCATAAGAGATATCTCTTCCAACTTGCCCGTTAAAGTCATCAAGAACCATAATGAAGTCGCGTGTTGGTGTTTGTTTCATAACCTCTTCCAGTGCTAAAATTATCCTTCTCGTCGACGGTCTTAGCTTCAGTAGGTACATGCACGGCAATAAGAGAAATATTGTTGTATGTACCGCGTACACGTAGGTAGCAGATCCTCTCACTGACCGGGATGAATTCCATCACGGCTTCTTGTATGCGTGCACCAACAAGAAAGGCAGTTCCAAATTCTCTTCGAGAAGGATAACCACTACAATACAGAGAGTGACTATTCCGATTCTCGGCTGTCTAATTTCTTGCAGAGCAATGATATCCATCCTATGCCTCTGTTTCTAGACTTATAAGAGCATCAGGAGCGCTAAAGCTGCGCACGTTTTACGTTCCGATTCGGCAGTCTGGTTCTTTTTCACGTCCAGGTAAAATTCTATTTTGAAATCCGACTCGGTTATTCTCTTTCTGATTTCCAAATTTAACAATTTTTTTTTTCCGGGGTTAGGGTGTTAACCTTAGGCCCAACCCAAATTGTCGTGAATGGGTTCGTTCTGCATCTTAAGGTTACCAGAAACAACTTTTTACACGCTTATATAGTGAGCCACTTGATCCAAAACAGACGCCCGCTCCAAGCCACCCCTGACATGGAGAACAGACGATTGAGTCGCATTGGGGTTAAGGCGCCAATTTGCCGTAATGTAGCGTCATTGACGAAGCAGTTTTTACTCTGCTTGTCTCCAATACACCAGCCTAATTCTGTCAGCATTACCCAGGCAGCACGGCGTGGACGTTGAATTTCGGATTTTGCTACCCAAGAAACTATTAATGAAGCTAAAAGAAACTATTAATGAAGTTAAAAAATTTCATATATGAACGATTCCATTAGCAGATCAATGTCAGGTTAATGTGATACGATATCCGTAAAACGTGGAAGTTAACGAATATTTCTCCAAAATTAGCGCAAGGAGTTCGTAATGTGTGTATCTGCACAATCCATCATAACTTAAAACTAATGTTTCAATATTCAAAATTAAGTTGTTTTGGTAGTGCGCAAATTCCAGACTTCAAAAGTCTAATGTAATTTGTTAGTTATGGTAAATTACATGATGCATTGCAGTGTGTGGAATGTGCTGAAAATCTTAAAAAACTGGTAGATAAATTACATGAAAATTATAAAACTAATGGAATTTTTTAGGTGAAATACCTGCAATGGAATACCACCGACCGATGCAATTTGGACACGTTCATCGATTCCTCTTCAGCATTTATACATACATTAACTCACAGCTTAAAATTATTAATACTTCCCCATTTAATGCTCAACAACAGTTCAGGTATTTGGAAAACACAAAAGCAAACTTGAAAGTGGGAGGGCTCTTAGTACTTGGCGATTTCTCAGAAAATTGCTATTTTTTCATTCAAGATTCTGTGCAGAGCTATCATTGGAATATAAAACAAGCCATGATACACCTATTTTAATATATTATAATTGCCTGATAATAGTCAAGGTATCCAGCACTTAAGTTTTGTCATTATCTCTGATATAACCGAACCTGATAGTGTGGCAGTGTATTTATTCAAATCACAAATGATTGATTTTATAAAAGAGAAAATAGAGCATCCTTTTGAAAAAATAATCTATATAACTGATAGTGCAGGATCTCAGTATAAAAATGCATATAATTTTATAAATCTATGCTACCACAAATGAGATTTTGATATAGACGCAGAGAGGCACTTCTATACTACCATGTCATGGAAAAGGACCATTTAATTGAAACTGGGTGCTCGTAAATATAGTTATTATTATTCAAACCCCTATGGATCTTTATGAATGGACAAAAAAATGGCAATCAACAATGGATTTTGCATATCCCAGTAAAAATGAATATACAGAAATTAAGTTACGGCTAAAAGCAAGATACAGAAAGGCTGTGACTATAAAAGGTACACACTCATGTCATGCGTTTATACCTTAAGATGAAAAAACATTGCTCAAAAAAAAAAATTCTAATGCAGTTAAAACTATGTTTTTTAAGATAAGCCGTTAATGTGTAAATTTACTTTATATTATTCATGAAAGTATGTTCTTTTTTCTTATACAACCTAGAATAAAAATAAAAAGGTAATTATTATATGAATTCTACATAACATGCATTTTATTTCACATTGATGTGATCATTCATCATCTCAATATTAACTTCTCAGAATGAATTTTAATATATTTCAGGTACATGCATAAATGGATGAAAACATAAATTATGTGAAAAGCTTCCACACCCTCAAAAACTTAATTTGAAACTGCTTGTTTACCACCAACTGGTTTGTCTGCTTGGGTACCACCAACAGCACCATTTTTGCAAATATATTTGAAGTTTAACACAGTTTTAAAAAATTACTACAAAATTGTAAATAATTTTCTTTATAAGTCCTACCAATTACCTTTCCAATGACTTGAATCGGTTTGGTCAATCGGTAGCCAAAGATACTTATGTTTCACCAAACCCGTAAAACTTTACCGCTATCATGTGTCTGTCATGTGTCATACCCAGATCAAAAATTTATTTTTCGAAAGAAACGGCATTTTTATTTTGTCATTGGCTATCTATGTATGAAATTTTATCGAAATCAGAGTGGGTCAGCAGTCAGCACATCGATGTTGCGGTGACGTAGAATTGCTCATCTGTACAATTTCTGACAACCTCATTTCGATTGGGAGTAAAACATGTTTTTTCCAGAGGAAATATTTAAATGTCTGCTACACAACCCATTCTATTTTTAAAAAATATATATTCTGTATTGGCATATGTTAATAATCACTTACTAATTTCATACTTGCAGATGACAATTTTCTTAGGCTTAGCTGTGCTGTCGCTCATAGCTGGATTCCTATTGTATATTTTGTTTGAAGCACCAATTTGCGCGTTTTTGAAGGTTTTACACCGTAAAACTATATAAGATGGAAAGGTTACACAGTTGCACAAATAGTTTTTTGATATTTGATTATAGTTTTATGATTTCAATCAAGTGTATCATCTTATCGTATTTAAATATGTGATATAATAAAAAAGAATTTTATAATTGACCATGAATTTTTCCATGATGTGGTTTTTTATATTTGTGATCGTTTTATATTAAAAAGAAAAATGTGTAAGAATAAATATTTGAAAAAGCTTAGTTTAGTCGGTTTTTATTACGGGAACAATCATTCATTTTAGAGATTATTACTGAGACAGTTCATAGGAAGTTTAAATATACAGGGTAATTTAAAAAAAATGAGTCTAATAGTATTTCAGGCAAGCTATTCAAATCTGCTGCTTTTGGACAAAATATCTTAAATTAGCATATCCTTAAGCTTTTAACGTTATATGGTTTTTGTATTAATAAGGTAGACGTGAAATATTAGTAGTAAGACATGACAATTAGTTAGACATGAAAAATGAAATATTAATTATTCAGACTGTTTGAATATCCAAAGGTACCATGTCAATTATTAAGGAAGGAGATGAGGATATGAGAATAACTATACTAATTGTTTTAAATGACGATAGACATTTTCTTTAAATGTCTGAGGGGCAAATTGAAAGCAGGAGGAGCAGTGAAATACTGAATATTTCACCATGGTTTTCTAGCGATTTATTCCAGAGATGGGGTACGTATATTTTTTTTTTTTTTTTAAATATGTGTCACAGCAATACCTTTTAAGACCTCGGTTCCACAACAACTGGCGTTCTAAGGTGTTGTTGTTGATGAACGCTTTTTTTAAACCTCTGCGGGTTGAAGCCACCTGAGACTAAGGGTTTCGGCAAACTATTCCATTTATATGCAGTTTGGACAAAGAAGTTTTTCTGCGATCTGCCAGTGTGACAGCGCGGGATTTCGACCGTTTTCGACTAGTTGCGGTAGCCGATTGCCGAGTGGAACGGGGGTAAGAATAAGTTTGAGGCATGATGCCGCTGATTTCATCTGAGCACTGTTGATGACGATATTTGTAAAAAACAGTGCGACGATGTTGTAGGGAATCAAGTTTTGATGTCAAAGCTCGATCACCGACAATTCGTATAGCCCGCTTTTGAACAGAGTCCAAGAGGGTCAAGATGGAAACAGAAGCAGCACTCTAAACTTGACAGCAGTACTCCATACAGGGACGACTATAGGACTTATAAACATGGAGAAATTGGTATGGAGT
Organism: Diogma glabrata; assembly: GCA_963693315.1. Lineage (NCBI taxonomy): Eukaryota > Metazoa > Arthropoda > Insecta > Diptera > Cylindrotomidae > Diogma > Diogma glabrata. The sequence continues at coordinate 147,368,685 of OY856188.1, read as the reverse complement.
GAAACATTTTTTGCATCTTTTTAGGAGGCCGAGTTTTTTAGACGCGGTTTTTGCCATCGCCATTACATGATCAATCCAGAGTAGGTCATTTGAAACTGTGAGACCCAATAAACGAATGTTTTTACATTCACCTATTGGTTCAACACACATACTGAATAAAATATCTTTGGGGAACTCGTTCTTTAATCTGGAAACAATCAACAGCTGTGTTTTGGTAGAGTTGAAATTGACCAGGTTTTGGTCACCCCAATCGGCGACTTTTTTTAGGTCTTTATTAACGTTAATGGCAGCGTCTCTCCGGGCGGGATTAATTCGTTCGTACATTTTACCTTTTGAAGGGAGGGGCTCGAACGACTTGTGCAGAGTACTATCATCTGCAAAACTATTTATTGGGTTGCTGGTGATTTTCAACAATTCGTTGATATAAATCAAAAACAGGGTTGGGCCTTGAGGTACACCAGCGTTAATTAGTTAAGATTCAGAAGAAAATTCGTCTAAGGAGACCGAAATGTATCGGTTGGATAGAAAATTTTGAATCAGCTTCACAACATTGGGATGAAAACCATACGCAACGAGCTTGTTGATTAAGTTGGTGTAGTGATCATAAGGGTATCACTGTATCCAATACATGAAATGCTGTATAATCAATTCATTGTTATTTTATATATCAAATATCAAGCTGCTCCGTCAGCGCATTTCAATATCAAATAATAAAACTAAATAAAATCAGATATACACATATATCAGTGGTGCATAGGAGTTCAATAAGGAACCACACAAATGTAGTAGTTATAGAAGTGAACCAATTTTATAAAAGATAATAAATGTTATATTAGCAGTGCAGTTAAGTGTTTTATTAAGTGAATACCTTTTAGAAACATTGAGGACAAAACATAGCGACCGTGACACCGGATAGAGCGAAGAGTGACACTTGGATAGAGTGAAAAATAAATAACAACGATCACGCAATAAGGAAAGTAAAACTTTTAATTATATATCTTTTGCTTACATGCTTCACATGTTCTGCAGGTTTTTGCAATTTTTATTTTCAAGTGATAACAGTAGAGTAGAATAAAATCGAAATCAATAAAATTAAACTTTAAAATTTCATAATATAAATTATAAACCAGATATATAGTGTATTAATAAAAGTGCTGATCAATGAAAAACAAAAAAAAATAATAAATCTAAACGTGATTGTATCTAAATACAAAAAGTTCAATACAAAAGCTCATCGTATAGCTTAAATCTACTTGAGTAAAAAGTTCAGTAAAATTGATCTAGCTAGAATACCCGGTTAAACTAGCAAAAATTTTAAACCAAACGAAAGTTTAAGAATATGAGGTGTTTTAACTAGCTAGAATACCCGGTTAAACTAGCAGAAATTTTAAACCAAACGAAAGTTTAAGAAGAAGAATATGAAGTGTTTTAACTAGCTAGAATACCCAATTAAACTAGCGGAAATTTTAGACCAAACGAAAATTTAAGAAGAATAACTTTGTTAATACTTAAACCATTTTTGTGTTCTAACTTTGTTAATACTCAAACCATGAGCAGAAAATTTTTCCGAAAATTTTTTAAATTTTTTTTTGATAAAATATATTTTAGACAATTTATGAAAAGATAGTTAAAATGAAAATAATTTAAACAAAAGAAAAATTTTTTTTCTAGATATGAGAAAAATAAAATGAACGGAAATGTGTCTATCACACACACACTTATTTTTTTAATAAAAATATGACATTTGAAATAATTTAAAAAAAAAAAAAATTCAAACTAAATTGTTTAGTAAAATATTTAAATTGATAATAAATATAGTTGATGGTAAATATAATTGCTTGAATTGCTTAAATTGATGATAAATATAATTGCATAATTTTTTTTTAAAACAAAAAAAGTGTTTTTTAAAAATGGGTACAACTAACTCGAAACAAACAGAGCAAACCTCAACGGGACAAGTTAATAATAATGTGATAATAGAAGAGGATCAACGCTTCCACATACACAACGCGGAAATAACAATACTATTGGGCATAATATGTGCGATCAAAATATTGGAAATTTTATTAAAATTGTACGACAGGCACAGAAAAGGCCTGAAACGACGATACGTCTCAACACTGAATGTTTAAAAATAAAATATTAATAAAACTTTTATTAAAGCTAATTTTATACGTTTCTTTTTAGTTTATTTTTTTCCTCTCTTATGAATAATGAACGAAAGATAAGCTACGGGAGCAACAAGCAAATTACGAAGAAGCAAAAAGACAAAAGAAGCAGTACAAGTATATAGAAAACGAAATAATATTAATTAAAACTGAAATTTTAAATTTGGAGAAAGAGCCTACCGTGAAACTTATTAGAATGGCAGCCCTAAAATCAACAGAGGTAATAGATCTTGTCACCAAGATCGTAAAAGATGACTACAATGGCGATCCACTACAGATAAATATAATATTGGATAAATTGGAGATACTCAAGTCAGCAATTAAGCACGCCGATAACCAAAATTTATTGGTAAATTTAATAAAATCAAAATTAACGGGCAAAGCGAGAGAAGCAACATTGGAAAATTGCAGCACATTAAATTAAATTATACAGAATCTTAGAAATAAATGCAGAGGTCAGTCTTCGTGGCAAATAACAACAATGCTAGAGGGCATAAAACTGACTAGTAGAGAAAAATATCTTAAGGAGCTCACAGAAACAACGGAAAAACTAAAACAATCATTTCTAAACGAGGGGGTGTCGCAAACAACGGCGGCACAGTATGTCATACACCAAACTATTAAAAATATTAAATCCAATTTTGCAGGTAACCTATTAATGCAAAGTGCAATGGCGAATGACTTCGACCGTATGGAGCAATTACTTCATCGTTTCCAAGGAATTCAGAACGAGAAAGAACCACACGTTTTAGCATTCAAACAACAACCGTGGTTAGGATACAACCATTCCAGAAGAGGAAATTACAACAAAAATGTCAATAGGGGCGGTAACAGTAACAACAAAAGGTACGCATCAAATTATAATGCTTCTGCAAATAAATATAATAATTCCAATACAAAATGTAAAATTGTAGCAATTTTAATAGTAATAGAAATAACCATTATAATGGTAATAGAAATCAATATAGAGAACAAAATAAAAATAATTATCATAGCAATAAAGATACTCACGTAAAGAGTATTGAGTATGAGAAATTAGAGGAGGAAAACTAGTAGCTCTCCAGTGCACGGGAGAATGACTAAGGATTCTAAATCTAAATCTTAATTATAGTATTTTTATAAATTTAAGTTTAAGCACAAATTTTAAAGAAAAATTAAGTTTTTTGCTAGATACAGGAGCTGATGTATCACTAATAAAATATAATGATCATTTGAAAAAGTTAATAAATAAAAATGAAATAATTAAATTAAAAGGAATAACAAACGAAGAAATACCTACCGGTACCTTAGGTACCGTAGAGTTAGAACTCTTTGTTAAAAATTTCGCAATTAAGCATGAATTTCAAGTAATACCAAATGAATTTCCAATACCTACGGAAGGTATAATAGGAAAAGATTTTTTTTTACAATTTAGCTGTAATATAAGTTTTGAAAACTTAACACTATAAATAAATGAGAAACCTCATTCTTTTAAAATCCCAATACTTTCGGGACCTGATCTAGAAACTGTTGATATTCCACCTAGATGCGAAGTTATCAGAAGATTATCTGATAGGAATACAGAAAGCGATATGGTAGTGATAGAAGGTGAATTAGCACCCGGTGTATTTATCTGTAGGACAGTTATAAATAAAGATAGTTCATATGTTCAAATATTGAACACTAACGGTTTTGGAATGAAAATTCCTCAGTTCTCAATAAAAGTTGAATCGTTAGACAATTTTAATATATTACAAGTAGGAACCAATAATGATGAAGATGCTTCAGAAAACATCATAAAGGAAGGAGAAATTATGTAAAAAATATTCGAAAAAAAACAACAACTTAGACCCTGATATTAACAGTAATATTAAAGAGTTAATATCAAATTACATAGATATTTTTTTATGTGAAAAGGAAAAACTGTCGGTAAACAACTTCTACAGGCAGACTATACGTTTAAAAGATGATAACCCAGTATATACAAAGTCTTATCGACTCCCATATTCACAAAAGGAGGAAATCAAACAGCAAGTTGATAAAATGCTAAAAGATGGTATAGTAGAACCATCTATCTCTGAATACAATAGAACAATACTGCTGGTTTCCAAAAAATCGTCAGGTAGCAAAAAATGGCGTCTTGTGGTAGACTTTAGGAATATCAACAAAAAAGTTATTAATGATAAATTCGCCTTACCACGCATCGATGATATTTTAGACCAACTTGGAAGGGCAAAATATTTTAGCGTAGTTGACCTACAATCAGGTTTTCATCAAATTCCTTTAGAAGAAAAATCTAGAAATATAACTTAAGTACCGAGTCTGGATTTTACCGATACACGAGACTACCTTTCGGGCTCTCGATTAGTCCTAATTCGTTTCAAAGAATGATGACTTTAGCTTTTGCTAGTTGATCACCAACTAGAGCATTCTTATATATGGATGACTTAATTATATTTGGTTGCTCAAAGAAGCATCACCTACAAAATTTAGAAATGGTATTTAGAGCGTGTAGAGATAAAAATTTAAAGTTAAATCCTGAAAAATGTATTTTTTTTAAACAAGAAGTAACATATTTAAGTAATGATTATATTGATAATATTAAAAACTTTAAAGTAATAGGTAATGTTAAGAAAAGTTATGTAAATGGTATACCAATAATAACAGCAAAAATTAAAAACGAATGTTTAGCTATAACTGTCATGACTCAAAAAATTAAAATTTATGAAAATACATATTAAATACATAGCAATAAGAAATTTACTCAGGTAAATATTCGCAGGAAAGCTTTAAGAAATAATGTTAATAATAATGATGGTTACAACAATATTAAGATTGAAATTGATCAAAAATATTTAAATAATGAAAATAAATCACAAACTCACGAGGAATCTGATAATTCAGATCTCCGCTTAAGTGAAATGTTTGATGAGAAAATAAAGTTTTTAGAAAAAATTTTCAGGGACCTAAATAAGTTCAGTGTCCACAGGAAAATAGAGAAACTTAAAATCGCGCGTAATAATATAATATTCAAAGAATTTGATATAGAAACGTTTAAGAACGTAGGTAATAGAGTACTAAAAGACGTCAACATTTTCATAATAAATAAACCGGTAAAAATATATGATGAAAATGAAAAAAAGAGAATTATAAAATTATATCATGAAGACCCCATCGTAGGCGATCATACGGGAATAAGAAGAACTTATTTAAAAATATCTGAAAAGTTCTCTTGGACGTATCTGAAAACCGATATAGCAAACTTTATTAAAAATTGTAAGCATTGCATGTGCAATAAGTCAAAGCTAACACATAAAGAAAATTTAACGGTAACAAAAACACCGGAAGAGTCTTTTCATACAGTCCAAATAGATACGATTGGACCAATAGAATCTAGCAGTCAGGGTAACAAATACGCTGTAACGCTAAAGTGTGAACTAACAAAATATGTCGTAGTTCTACCCATACCTGACAAATCTGCTAAAACGGTAGCAGAAACAATTTTTCATAATTTCGTAATGGTTTGCGGAAACTTTACAGTAGTCAAAACGGATCTAGGAACGGAATACGTAAATGAAATTTTTATAGGGCTGAAAAAACTTTTAGGTTTTCAACATTTTACTTCAACAGCTTATCATCACCGAATCTTGGGAGTAGTTGAACGAAACCATAGAGAGCTAAATACGTATTTAAGAAATTATTTGTCAAACGACTATTGTGCCGATTGGGATAAGTGGGCGAGTATCTACGCGTTTTTCTATAACACACAACCCAATAGCATTCACGAATATACTCCATGGGAAGCAAAGCTTAATCCCATAACCAATATTGATCCAGTTTACAACCTTGAAAGTTATTCTAAAAATTTAAAATTCCGGTTGCAATACGCAAACATGCAAGCTAGAAAATTTCTAATGAAAGCAAAATTAGTGCAGAAAGCAAACTACGATAAAAATCTAAGCCTCTAAAATTTAAAGTAGGAGATGAAGTGGTGTTATTAAACAATTCTGCAAGCTCTAAATTTGAAAATAGATTTTTAGGACCATGGGTCGTGGTAGAGTTGTTAGCAAACAATAACGTAAAAATTAAAGATGAAGCAAATAAACATAAAATAATGCACAAAGACAATATATATAAAGTTTAAAATAGAAGCAGTATAAAATACTGAAAATTATATACAATTAATTTTTTTAATAGATATACTTACACTTTAGATTAAAATATATTTACACTTCATGCACTAAAATAACTTAAATCAAACTTAAAAGTTAAGTAATGATTAGATAATCATTTTCAGGCATAACATTGGAAAAATAATTTAAAAAAAAGGGAGAGAAGGGTACTCAGTTACCTCCTCAATTAGTTTATTCTAGTAACTTAATAAAATCAAAATAAAAAGTAAACCAAAATTAATTTGAAAAATCAAAAAACAAAAATTTTATCATATTGTAAAAAACTTTCATTTCGTTTTTATTAATTTCTAAAAGCAATTTAATTTTCAAAAACATTTAAAGTAAATAAAATTGAAATCGGGTGACTAGCTTTAAATCTTGAATTTAATGACGATTGCGTCATTCTTTTAAAAAGGGAGGTGTAGTGATCATAAGGGTATCACTGTATCCAATACATGAAATGCTGTATAATCATTTCATTGTTATTTTATATATCAAATATCAAGCTGCTCCGTCAGCGCATTTCAATATCAAATAATAAAACTAAATAAAACCAGATATACACATATATCAGTAGTGCATAGGAGTTCAATAAGGAACCACACAAATGTAATAGTTATAGAAGTGAACCAATTTTATAAAAGATAATAAATGTTATATTAGCAGTGCAGTTATAGTGTTTTATTAAGTGAATACCTTTTAGAAGCATTGAGGACAAAACATTGGCATGCCGGACTCGATCTAATGCCTTGTAGATGTCTAAAGCGAAAACACATGGTTCACCACCTTTATCAAGTATGCTGTTCCAACAATGCGCTACATAGTTTAATAGATCGGTAGTTGATCTTTTGTTTCGAAAACCGTATTGGCTGTCGGATATTAAATGATTTTCTTCCAGAAATTTCGAAATGTGTGTACTAATATAATGCTCGTAGACTTTGGATAGGACCGATAGTAAAGCTATTGGCCTATAATTTGAGATATCGGATTTTGGTCCCTTTTTGGGGACGGGCTGGACATTTGCCGATTTCCAGCACGAGGGAAATATATCAGATTTGTAGGATTGGTAGAATATTTTAGTCAAAGTTGGTGCAAGTTCTTTGGAAAAGATTTTTAAAATAATGTGTGGAATTGTAATGAAGAGCTTCTCCATTGGTGAACCAATGAAGCGGCATAGCAGGCTGCGTACCTAGAGAGTATTAACGCCGTAACGACTAAAGCTCAGTCATCGTGGATTTGAGAGATTAATTAATACGAATAAAAAAAAATGAAACTCTGGCGACCCCTTTAGGCGAAAGAACCACGAACAGCACGTCCAACCCCCACAATCATTCCCATACGCCCACACACTCACGCTGCATACACGCTAACGTTAACTCACACACTCAGACTGCGAAGCAAGACAATTAAGCTCAAAGACCCGCAGCAAGTACCGCAAATGGTAGTAATCAAAAATAAGTTGTATTGCTGCCATCTGATCAATATGATACAGCTCGTAAACCACAATCAAATCTTAGAGCACGGGAGAACGTCACACGCTATATGGAAAGTCTTCATTATTTATTTCTTTTTTTTTTATTAATAACATTTCCAAAATTTATAAAACCATACGCAATCACCATAAATTACCAAAAAAAAAAGTTATTTACCGCTCCAAAAAAAAATTATAATTCATTTGTAAGTCAACTAAATATTTCAAAACCATGACAAGAATTGGTGTTTTTTTTTGTTTGGTTATCATATTATTTGGGATCGATTTTTAATTACTTAAAATATAAATTAATAAATTTAGGTAATATAATTTAATATAGTAAAAAGAAATGTAGTTGGAAAACTAAATATTACCTCGGAGCCAAAAATATTTCGATTATAATCATTTCCAAGTTAGACTGAATGTGTCTCGCTACACGCATCGCCAGCTCTCACACACACGCAACGACAAGCAAGCCCCCATTCAATCACTTGTACACCCTTTCACGCGCACTCACACCTCTACGTTAGAAAAAGTAAATAGAATAAACAAAATTCACTCACCCCATGATTATATCCTCCAGGCCTCAAAGTCTTAAGGTCTTAGCCCTCCATCAGCAGTGAATATCCCAGCAGGTAAAGTATTATTGGTAAAACTGCATGAATTTTATATAAATGTTGCGTTGAAATACTGTAGTAAGGCGATTGCTAATATAACTGATAAAATATTAATAAATGTTGCGCTACTATAAACTGGCGATTGTTGATAATAACTGTAGAAATATTGATGAAAGCTGCGTATAAACCGGCGATTGTTGATAATAACTGTAGAAATATGGTCTAAATACGATGTAAATGTTGTGCCGTGGTAGTATATATATTCTTTTTGTATAGGTATTATAGCGAGACCGGTAAATAATACACTCCGTTTTAAGACTTCTAATTTTGTTGTTATATTTGGTAACTTTTCTCCATTATTCAATCACCTATAAACTTAATCTTTATTGACCTTTTCCCAATAATATCTGGCAACAGGAAAATACACCCACGATGTGAATAGTTCCCGCTTATCCCACTCCTGGTATCCGCCTTAACCCGTAATATTCCTCGGCCCAAATAAAACAATAGCAATGGTTAAACTGTATTATTGTACGGTGGTATTATTGGTATTTTTATTGTTGGTATTATAACTGAATCGGGTCGGAAAATAATGCACTCACTTTTAAAATTTCTAATTTTTGGTTATATTTGGTTTTGTTTTTCTTCAAATCACTTATGAGCTAATATAAACACGCCGTATTTACAAAAAAATTTTACTATTCCGACTATATTTGTTAACATGTAATTTAATATAACAATCAATTAACTTACACAATATGGCCACTATCAGCCTTTAATAATTTATACTATATGGTGTTTAATAATAATAATATCGGGTACAAATAAATAACACGAATAACACGAAAATTTTTCTAATCCAATATCACTGGCAGAGTTATTATGAAACAAAAAACTATCAATTTCCACCATAATTAACTAATTTCAAATTTTATGTTCTGGTTCTTCGTCATAACCAAGCAAAAACACAATCTTCGAAGAACCAAAAATGATATTGCAACTTTTAATTCAGACGTCAAAGTTAAAATCAGTTGATTTCACCAAAATGAAAATCGACTAAGAGAGACAAAAGACGATATATTCATCTCTTATATAGGAATTTAATATCGAAAATTGAGCTACAAAGTTTTTTGAAGGGATAATGTTAGTACATTTTCCGTAAAAAAAATGCTGATTGTTATTTTGTAATACATAAAATTGTAAGATGATTTCACGAAATAAGTTATTTCCAACGCATTGGGAAGAAATATTAATATATTAGAATGGATTAAACAACGTAAGTGTAACCGATTTTATGATGTTTATGTATTATGAATTAATAGCTTACAACTGTATTACAGTAAAATATAGATTTATAACGGAAAGAGAAATTGATAAAAAATACCTATATAAGACATATAATACGTTTTGAAGACAATTGCTAAACTGATTGTAGGATAATAATTGTTAGATAATAAAACGATTGGACAAATATGCACAGCTATTTGAGGTTTGAAAACATTTAGAGCAATTACGGTTAGTGACCCGGAGAATTCAAATTCAGGTAGTCTGGTGAAGTAACGCTGGTGGAAACGCAGTGTGAGCCAATAATAGGGGATTGTAAAATAAAATATTATTGTTAATTGTGTTATGCTACGAATAAATATGTGTAACGGAAACTATATGAAAATATGACTATAGATTACGGATGAACGAGAAATTGTTGTGAACTATGCGTGATAGGTAAAATTGTGAGATGTAAGGAAATGGAAACTACATGAATCTGTGACTGTTCTGCTCTACGTTATCATACTCCAGTCTACATAACAGAATATTGTCCATTCCTGAGGCTTTGTTGATGTTTAACCCCTTTAAAAGTTTAGCGACTATTTTGGCTTTGAAGTGAAGTTCATTCATATTAACTCCTGAAGACTAAATTTGGCGAATTTCTTTAAGAGTTTGCAAAACAATGGAGCTCAGAGCAAAGCGTTCAGCGAACAAGTTAGCTTTTCTTGCGGGATCATTGACGATTAAATCACCATCAATAATAGGGGAATAGAAAATTTTGTACGAGGGTTTAAAGAATTAATGGCACTGTAGAAACTCTTGTCAGAAACAGACATAGACGTATGTTTTGAGGCTTTCGCTCTGTCAATTTCAGACTTTTCGTTTTTTTTTTTTTTTAATAAAATGTGTTGTGTAGTAGGAATTACAATATGTGTCACAATAACACATAAAAACCTTTTAAGACCAAGGTCCCACAACGACATACGTTCAAAGGTGTTGATGGACGTAAATCTTTCTTTTTTTTGTTTTTTTTATATTATTTGTTAAAGAATGGATAACTAAACAAAAATTCCTATCACTGACAAAGTATGACAAAGGCCAATATTTTATGATAGACTAGAGAAAATAAAAGTAAATTAAAAGGTAAATAGCAAATTTTTACAAAAATTTGCTGAAACAAAACCAAAATGTGGGCCAATAATCCAGCCGGTTGCATATTCCTTGATCCTGTGACGCACAGTCTTTCTTAATGATTGAAGCCCACACATAGTTATATGAAGGCTCGTTTCTTCAAGAAAGCAATGGCGTCTCATCATCAAGGATTATTTTACAGCTTAGATTGAGGGTGCTGCCGTTGACTGAATACAGTTCATCCGCCACCACCCCTAAGATGTCACCTTGGCTATTGTCAGTGGTATGTGATATCTCACGTTAACTCGTATGGCAATAGCAGGGACTGGAGTACGCGGGGTTGTCACACCCGTAGATCAAAAATAAAAAAAAATTCAAAACAATAAAAACTGATCCCTCCATGCGGGTGCATTTGACTTTGAGATAATCTGGTTAGATATTTTGTTGGCCTTTAGATATTGAGATCGATTAGTGGGAGTTTTGATATGAATCCAAATATTAAATGATCTACGTTTGTTTCTAAGCACCATTTTGGTAGCTTTCGAATACAAGTATTTTTGTTTGGGTTTTACTATGGAGAAAGGGACAAATTTATTGATAGCAAATTGGATAGTTTCTGTAAAGTTTTGAGCAGAAACTTTTACATTGCCAGCGTAAAAACAATGACGGTCGAAAGGGAAACCATGGAAAAAATTTTGGAGACCACTGTTATACTGGCCCCGATTCGGAGCCAGATATTGTATATTGCCACTTTGGGTGGCTTGGACCTTTATAATTTCGCGTTTCGTTTAATTAATTCATAAGATTTAATACAAATGTATCAATTCCTTTTTAATATAAGTTATTTTGTTTTTATTGTTGCAATTAATTTGATTTAAATGCAATAATATCAAGTTACAGTAAAACTAAATTAATAAACCAAATGAATAATTAATCAAAATTAAACTAAATATGTTTAACCACAAGAAAATGTATTACATTTTCTTAAATTATTTAATATAAAATAAGTTAAGATACACGGAATGACAGTTGCCTCCAGCACGAATTGCTAAATTTAGTAATCTCTTATCGTTGTTAGAGGTTTACTCTAACATTTTATGCAAGAATGATTATCAAAATAAAGAAAGAATATAATACTAATTGTAAAAGAACTAACTTGTATAAATTTGTTATAGGATGATGATCAGCCCTGTTTCCTACTTCAATGATTTCCTCTAAATGTTTCCATTTCTCTTAAACTACTTTATACAGCTTAACTCCAAGTTAATCAGGAATAATTTATGCGTAGGTTTTCCAACATTTATTGCTTTTTGTAAGTTTAACTTAATATACAGCTTGACTTCAATTTTATTAGAAATAATTTAGGCATAGATTTTCCAACATTTTAATTTAATATGTTCACAGTATACAAACATTCACTATTTTGTAGTTAAATAAAAGGATTTTAATTTCCAAATTATGTTTTTTTGTTTTCTATTCAAATTATTTATTATTGGTTTTTTTAAATAAAACTCAAACATTTAAACCATTTTGATTTTGACAGTAATTAAACAATATATTTTTGTTTGATATGATAATAATAACACATTTGTTTATTAAACTATTTATTACTGTTACCACATAATTTAATGGTTTGCAAATCTATTTTAAATAACATTTTACAAGCTCAATTTGCAAGCCGACTAAAAATGGAATGCTTAATTTTAAAATTTATTTTTTTATATTCACAAAAAAACTGAATGTTTCAGAGGTTAAACATTGAATTGAATTGAAAAATGTGTTTTCTTTTTGACACTTCATATTAAGCAAAAAAAACAAAATAAAGCAACTTGAGCACAAAATCTGTTCGTTAAACCAAAATAGACACTGAGTTCTTTTATTTATTTGTTGTTAAATTTGAATTTAAGGCTGTTCGGTATGATTTGAAAATTTTTTAAATTGTTATGATTGTAAAAATGAGATGGAATGATGGAAATATATTTTGATTGAATGGAAAAAAGAATAGAAATTGGTTTTAATATGATTTATGAGAATATCCGACGTTACACCACTCTTATCCATTTTTGAGTAGTGAAATATTTTACGGGGTTTGGGAGCTGTAGTTTTAACTAAATCAGTTTTGATAACTGATGAGATTAAATAATGATCAGAATTTTCAATGCTACCTTTCGCGACATCGACACTCGTAATATCTTGCATTGTGGTAAGATAGAGATCTAAAAGAAAACTATTATCACCGCCATTACGGGAAGTGAAAGTCGGGTTTTTAGCACTTTGGAATAGGCCCTGAGACGCGGCAAAAATGTTTGCCAGTTTTCCACTATTGTCAACATCGTCAGTCGATTTGGAGAATTCCAACCATGATTTGTTGTGGACGTTGAAGTCACCGGTAACGATAACTTCACAAATAGGGGACTTTGCTCTAATCTCGTCCACAATTTTTGTCGTGAATTAAAAAAGTATGGGTTACGTTTGATGGGGGACTGGTATAAAGCTATTGTAAAAAAAGTTAAAGCCGTCACCGTGTGGTTCAAAATTTGGCAAGCGTGTGTACTAGGGTGGCCCTCAGATTACACTAGAATTTTTTTTTCACTATACAGTTTGCGGCACCCTCCCATTTCGTGTAAATACGAATAAAAATATTATTTGCAAAATCTGATATCAATCGGTCAATTCTAAGACGTGCCTCCGGCCACTTAAAGTTGAGAAATTTTGTTCTGGACCTTAAAAAAAGCTTTTTCATTTTTTGTGCGACACCCTCTCATTTCGTGTCAATACCCATAAAAAAATTATGTGTAAAAATTAGAATCAATCGTTCAACTCTAAGGGCTACTTAAACTTAAAGTTCAGAGGTTTGGTTGTGGCCATTACAAAGAAAAATTTTAATTTTTTGAACGACACCCTCCTATTTGGTGTCGATACCCATAAAAATATTATGTGTAAAATTTGAAATCAATCGGTCAACTCTAAGGTGTGCCCCCGGCCACTTATAGGTAAGAGGTTTTGTTGTGGCCATTATAAAGTAATATTTAAATTTTTTGTACGACACCGTCCCATTTGGTGTCAATACACATAAACAATTTATTTGCAAAATTTGAAATCAATCCTTCAACTCTAAGGGGTGCCCCCGGCCACTTAAAGTTGAGAGGTTTGGTTGTGGCCATTATAAAGAAAAATTTAATTTTTTTGTACGACACCCTCCCATTTGGTGTCAATACCCATAAAAATATTATATGTAAAATTTGAAATCAATCGGTCAACTCTAAGGGGTGCCCCCGGCCACTTAAAGTTGAGAGGTTTGGTTGTAGCCAATATAAAGAAAAATTTAAATTTTTTGTACGACACCCTCCCATTTGGTGTCAATACTCATAAAAATATTATGTGAAAAATTTGAAATCAATCGGTCAACTCTAAGGGGTGCCCCCGGCCACTTAAAGTTGAGAGGTTTGGTTGTGGCCATTATAAAGAAATATTTTAATTTTTTGTACGACGCCCTACCATTTCATGTCAATACCCGTAAAAATATTATGTGCAAAATTTGAAATCAATCGGTCAATTCTAAGACGTGCCTCCGGCCACTTAAAGTTGAGAAATTTTGTTCTGAACCTTAAAAAAAATTTTTTTATTTTTTGAACGACACGCTCCCATTTCGTGTCAATACCCATAAAAATATTATTTCCAAACTTTGAAATCAATCGTTCAACTCTAAGGGGTGCCACCGGCCACTTAAACTTGAAAGGTTTTGTTCTGGCCATTACAAAGAAAAATTTAAATTTTTGTACGGCACCCTCCCATTTCATGTGAATACCCTTAAAAATATTATTTGCAAAATTTGAAATCAATCGGTCAATTCTAAGACGTGCCTCCGGCCACTTAAAGATAGGAAATTTTGTTCTGGAATTCTGGTCAGTTCTAAGACGTGCCTCCGGCCACTTAAAATTGAGAAATTTTGTTCTGGACCTAAAAAAATAATTTTACATTTTGCACGCCTTACAGTTGAACGATTGATTTCAAAATTTGCAAATAATATTTTTATGGGTATTGACACCAAATCAGAGGGAGTCGTACAAAAAATTTAAATTTTTCTTTATAATGGCCACAACCAAACCTCTCAACCTTAGGTGGCCGGGGGCACCCCTTAGAGTATACCGATTGATTTCAAATTTTACACATACTATTTTTATGGGTATTGCTACCAAATAGGAGGGTGTCGTACAAAAAATTAAATTTTTTCTTTATAATGACCACAACAGAACCTTTCAACTTTAAGTGGCCGGGGGCACCCCTTAGAGTTGACCGATTGATTTCAAATTTTACACATAATATTTTTATGGGTTTTAAAACCAAATGGGAGGACGTCGTTCAAAAAATTAAAATTTTTCTTTGTAATGGCCACAACCAAACCTCTCAACTTTAAGTGGCCGGGGGAACCCCTTAGAGTTGAACGATTGATTTCAAATTTTGCAAATTATATTTTTTTGGGTATTGACATGAAATGGGAGGGTGTCGTACAAAAAATTTAAATATTTCTTTATAATGGCCACAACCAAACCTCTCAACCTTAGGTGGCCGGGGGCACCCCTTAGAGTTGGCCGATTGCTTTCAAATTTTACACATAATATTTTTATGGGTAGTGACACCAAATGGGAGGGTAACGTACAAAAAATTTAAATTTTTCTTTGTAATGGCCACAACAAAACCTTCAAATTTAAGTGGCCAGGGGCACACCTTATAGTTGAACGATTGATTTCAAATTTTGCAAATAATATTTTTATGGGTATTGACACCAAATGGGAGGGTGTCGTACAAAAAATTTAAATTTTTCTTTATATTGGCCAGAACAAAACCTCTCAACTTTAAGTGGCTGGGGGCACCCCTTAGAGTTGACCGATTGATTTCAAATTTTACACATAATATTTTTATGGGTATCGACACCAAATGGGAGGGTGTCGTACAAAAAATTAAAATTTTTTTTGTAATGGCCACAACCAAACCTCTCAACTTTAAGTGGCCGGGGGCGCCCCTTAGAGTTGAACGATTGATTTCAATTTTTACACATAATTTTTTTATGGATATTGACACGAAATGAGAGGGTGTTGCACAAAACATAAAAAGTTTTTTTTTAAGGTCCAGAACAAAATTTCTCAACTTTAAGTGGCCGGAGGCACGTTTTAGAATTGACCGATTGATATCAGATTTTGCAAATAATATTTTTATGGGTATTCACACGAAATGGGAGGGTGCCGTACAAAAAATAAAAATTTTTGTTTTTAAGGGCCACCCTAGTGTGTACGCAACGCTCTCATGAATGAAGGCGCATACGCCTGATGGAGTTTGAAAGCTGATTTCAGCCTATATTTGGTATTAAGTGATTCTTTAAAGAGAAAATTTTCAGAAACTTGTATTTCTGTTAGGAATAGAATGTTCGGTTTGTCGTGCTCAAGATGATGTTGCACGTGGTCATGGTTAGCGTTCAATCCGCGGATGTTTTGAACTTGTATTTTAAATTTTTTTATTGATTCTTATATGTGTTGTTCCTGCAAATACCGTGGACGTGCCGCTTTACGGGCGCGTGGATTGCGCAAATTTGCTTTACCACTTGCAGACTTATATCTTTTCGGTTGTACTGCCATATATATATATATATATATATATATATATGGCAGTACAACCGAAAAAAAATAATATTAAAAAAAATTAAAATAAAATTTTAATTTTGTCAGATAAACGTTTTCATAAAAGAAATTTTGATCTTCTTCAAGAAACTTTACTATCAAATGATTACCCCAAAAAATTAATCAAATTAATGATAAATAAATCATTGTTTAAAAATTATAATCGTAATATTATAGAAGTACCACCTATAAAGGTCGAAACAAATGTTGCACCCCAAAATGTTCTACCTACGTTTGTATCTTTACCTTATGTTAAAGGTGTTTATGAACAAATAAAGAATTTAATTTTTCATTATAATATTCATGCTGTTGGCAGATCATCTAAAACTATTGGAGAAATTTTATTTTCAAAATTAAAAGATAAAGTACCGAAGGAATTACAACCCGAAGTAATATATCAAATTAAATGTTCTTGTAATTTTACTTATACTGGACAAACAAAACAATTTTGAAGAAACGTTTTGATCAGCATTTACATGATGCTAAAAGAAAGCCTGTTAATTCTGATGATGATAATGGTAGTAGTGCGCTTTGGAGGCATCTTGCTGTTGCTGGACATAACGTTTCTTTCGAAAATGTTCAAATTCTTGAAAAAGAAAGCAATTTTAGAAAACGGAGTATAATGGAGATAATACAAATTAAAAAAGTCCAAGCGGCACGTATATCCGCTAGAAATAGGTAGATTTCGAGATCAGACAATTTTGTGCGCCAGTAGAATCTGATGTATCAGATTAGTTTAAACAACACAAACTAATTTAAAACAGATATCGAACAAATTTTAAAAAGAAATTTAGCTACATATAAGCAAAACTATATCTATCCAATTTTGCAAAAAACAAGTATCAAATCTACCACAGAACATGTGAGTGACAATTTATGACACAAACCTACCCTATATCATATGTCGTCCAATTACTGCAAAATATCAAAATAGTTTATTTCTAAGAAAAAAAATTAATTTCTTCTATTCAAACCTTATTCATTCTTTTTCTATATATCAAATTCTTTTTTATTATTATTATTATTACACACTTTTATTTAACTTGACTCTTGAGAGCTTTGATGGGTGGAATTTTGTGATTCATTTTTCAGTAACTTCCCATTATGTTATTAATCCCAAATTGAAAAGACAAGTTTGTTGAAGCAGTCAGTACGTATTTTTAAAACTTTTAAAGCAAAAAACTTTATAAATCTGAAGAAAAAAAATTAAAATTTTTTTTTCATTCTGAAAGACCTTAAAGAATTGCACTGAAATCCTCATCCTCTGGTTGACTCATTTTGACCGAAGAAATTTTGGTAATACTGTGTATATCATTATAATACTAGACATCATACATGTTTGTGTCATTTCATATGGATAAAGAGCCTTACATTATAAATAATGAACACAAAAAAAAATAAAAGTATGACATTTCGCTCAAAGCTTATAGACCTTTTTTCTTAAAGTTCAAATCGTTATTTTGGTGTATTTGACAGATTACATACAGCAATGATAATTAAAAATCAATTATTATGTATGAAAATATGAGAATCCATAAGATCTAAATGCCCATTTACCGCGCTGAAATTTTGCTCATACTGAGTATCTCATTATAATAAAGGACATATTACACATTTTTGTCATTTTTATATGAAAAAATGGCCTTAAATTGTAAATAATGAGTGATTTGTATTTCGAAAATTTTAAATAATTGTTATTTCTTCTAAATCCAGATTGTTTTGTGTTCTCGTTAAGTTTTTTTTACTATAGTTGCATAATTATTATTTTTTCAATACATTTTAATACATAATTAATGATTTCTAATTATCATTGCTGTATGTAATCTGTCAATTACATACAGTAATATAACGATTCGAATTTTAAGGAAAAAGCTCTATAATTCAGACCTTTTTTCCGAAAAAAAACTTTACATTTGGGCGAACATATATATTTAATAATTTATGTACAAATTAAAATTAATACAACGAGCAAAGTTACAACGAGCAAAGAAACGCACTAAAATTTTACACTGGATTTTTAAATAACATACTTACAATTGTTATAGTGCAATTAACCTTATTAAAATTACTTTAAATTTCAAAGAACATTAAATTTTCGGTAAATAATAGTTAAGATTAGCTAGTTTTACTTATGGTGTATTTTCTGTGAAATAATGTGGTTAACTTATTTGTAGGTAAAATTATAGAACTAAAAACTCTAAAATAAAAAAATAAATAAAAAAAATTTAAAAAACACACTTTTTGAAAAACGAACTAAAAAGCAGAAAATAAATTTTGCATTAACACCAGCGTTATGTCTTTTATAATTATATTTCCTTTGAAATTGTTAGAAGAAAAAATATTTAAATGGTATTTAACACATCTTAGCATAGATGCAAATATTAAATTTTTGACTAATTTAAAATGCTAACTTTCGATTGACAAACAGTCTTCCGTTCCCATTTGTTACATAAAATAAAAGTGGGTGGCGCATTCAGAAACGAAAGGGAATAAACGTTGGTAGTCTCTCTTGTTAGAGATTAACATAGAATACATTTGTTCCTTTTCTATATTAACGTATGCGTCACCTACTTTTATTTAACTATTTAACCCACAACTATTTAATTTTTTTGTTTTCTTATTTTCTCCGCGATGGAATAATTAATGAACATCAACCGCCCGAAGATGTCAAAAAAAATCCAACAAAAAACAACATAGATAAGAGGCCCATATATTCGCGCTTGGGTATTTTTATGCAAATAAGGGTCGGTATACGGAAACGATAAGTTTTTTTCATTTATATTTTCATCGATTACATTTACCCAGTAGGGATGTGTTTTGTTTACTTATATATTTAGCTGTTTGGCATCATTTCACCTTAACAATGTAATATACGATGGTCATACTATAAACACATTATTAATCGTATATATAAATTTACAAAATTATGATAAATATATAACAATATTTAGATTTTATATACGAAGATCAAGATTTTCAATCCATGATTTGGCTCCATCCGACAGCATATAAAGATCCAATAGATCACGGTCAAATAATCTGAACGGACATTCTTGATAAATATGTGAGACTGTTTGATTTGAATTTCCACAATCACAAGCTGGTGAAATAGTTTCATCATATCTATGTAATACAGAATTTTTAACTCCATGATTTGTTCGAATTCTACCCATAATTCGAGGGTCATTCATCCCAGGAACCGGAATGTTCGGATTATCAATTAAACATTTATTGGGGATATCAGAAATCACGAAGTTTTCAATCCATTTAATGTCTATAATGACTATAAACATACTCTTTAATTTTGTTAGATAGTGACTAAAAAATCGATTTTAACATTTTATTTGTTTATAACAATAGGAATTTGTTAATAATTTTATAAATAACAGTTTTTTCAAAAATCCGTCTTTTAAATTTAAAATAAAACAGAAAAAGTGTCTATCTTTACCAGAACCGAAGTTATGAATCTTTGAAAATAAGTCTATAAGCCAAAAATTATGAAATCACTTCAAGATAAATCAAAACAGAAGTTTCTATCTTTAATAGAACCACTATTATGAATTTTGGAAAATGACTCTAAACTATAAAAATCACGAAATTCTCGAAATTTAGAACCGCTATATATACCAAAAAAAAAAAGAAAAAAAATCCTCGAACGCGTATATTTTTACTTCTCCACAATTTTAAGTTGTGTGAAGTAATGCAATCTATCGAAAAACAAAATCTTACATGCCCCAAATTTTGTTTTAGGTAGATTTCATATAATAATCTACCTATTGCAATGGGCTTCATCTCGGAAGTTCGGAAAAATGTTTGTGCCAAACTACTATATATGATAAGCGGAGACGAAAAAACAAAAAAAAAAATTTATATATATATATATATATATATATATATATATATATATATATATATATATATATATATATATATATATAAATATATATATATATATATATATATATATATATATATATATATATATATATATATATATATATATATATATATATATATATATATATATATATATATATATATATATATATATATATATATATATATATATATATATATATATATATATATATATATATATATATATATATATATATATATTTATATATACACACATATATATATATATATATATATATATATATATATATAGATATATATATATATATATATATATATATATATATATATATATATATCATATCGTTTATATATATCAATATATATATATATATATATATATATATATATATATATATATATACATATATATATATATATATATATATATATATATATATATATATATATATATATATATATATATATATATATATATATATATATATATATATATATAAACGATATGAGATATAACGAAAACGACCGGCACTCTCACGGTCGCATTTGTTGAGGTAGATCAAAAAAATTTTCTGTACTTGTGTGTTCTAATAATATCTTGGACAAGTTCGTGAATCAGCAGAATCCAACACGTGGTTAAGAAACTAGAGGCTTTTTTATGAAAAAATTGATTTTTTAAAACCGTTATAACGGCCGTTTGGATACTAATATTTCAAAAAATTTAACTAATTTAGAATCTTTGGAATCTTTTTTATCAATTTGATTTAAAAATAGACCTCTGTAGTTAGAGGTTCCTGAGTGAGCGGCTCCAACAGAAAAGTTTGCAAAAAAAAATTTATTTTTTAAACAACCGGCACTCTCACGGTCGCATTTATAGGGCCAGATCAAAAAACCTTTTCTAAAAATGTGCGTTTTATTAATATCTTGGACAAGTTCGTAAATCAGCTCAATCCAACAGATGGTTAAGAAACTAGAAGCTTTATACTAGAAAAAAACTCTGTTTTTTAGATCCGTTATAACGGCCGTTTGGATTCTAATATTTTTAAAAACTTCATAAATTTAGAATCTTTGAAATCTTTTTAATCAGTTTCTTTAAAAAAAAAGACCTCTGCTGTTGGAAGTTTCTGAGTGAGCGGCTCCAACAAAAAAGCTTGTAAAACACAAAATGCGTTTGAATCGACCGGCGGTCTCACGGTTGCATTTGTGGAGCCAGATCAAAAACTTTTTCTTAAAAATGTGTGTTTTATTAATATCTTGGACAAGTTCGTAAATCAGAAAAATCTGAAACATGGTTAAGGAACTATAGGCTTTATACTAGAAAAAAAATTCGTATTTTAACCCGTTATAACGGCCGTTTGGATACTTATATTTTTAAAATCTTCATAAATTTAGAATCTGTGGAAACATTTTAATCCGTTTCTTATAAATATAAACCTCTGCAGTTAGAGGTTTTTGACTTGTTGGCTTCAATTGTTCGCGGAACGCTTTGCTTCAAATTCAACAGTTTTAGAAACTCCCAAAGAAATACCCCAAACCCAGTCTTCAGGAGTTAATATGAAACAATTACATTTCAAACCCAAAATTGTCGAAAAACTTTTAAGGGGGTTAAACAACAACAAAGCTTCTGGTCTGGACAACATTCCTCCTGTTATTCTAAAAACATTTTCAAAAGAACTTGCACCAACCCTCACCAAAATATTTTATAAATCCTATAAATCTGGTATTTATCCATCCTGCTGGAAGTTGGCCAATGTCCAGCCTGTCCCAAAAAAAGGAACGAAATGTGATATTTCAAATTATAGACCAATAGCCTTACTCCCAGTCATGTCTAAAATATACGAGCACTATATTAATTCACACATATCCAAATTTTTGGAAGACAACCATTTGATATCTGACAGCCAATACGGTTTTAGAAACAAAAGATCAACAACCGATCTATTGAACTATGTGGCACATATTTGGAATAGCGTACTTGAGAAAGGTGGTGAAACGTACGTAATCGCATTAGACATCTCAAAAGCATTTGATCGAATTTGGCATGCCAACTTGATCAACAAGCTCGTTGCGTACGGTTTTCATCCCGCAGTCGTGAAGTTGATTCAAAATTTTCTGTCTAACCGATACATCTCGGTATCTATAGATGGCTTTTCTTCTGAGTCTAAACTAATTAACGCTGGTGTACCCCAAGGCTCAGTTTTATCTCCCACTTTATTTTTAATTTATATCAACGAACTGTTGCAAATCACTAGTAACCCAATAAATAGTTTTGCAGATGATAGTACACTGCACAAGTCATTCGTCCCCCTATCTTCAAAGGGTAAAATGCATGAACGAATAAATCCCGTCCGGAGAGACTCTGCCATAAATGTAAACGAGGACCTAAAAAAAGTCGCCGATTGGGGTGACAAAAATTTGGTCAATTTTAATTCCACCAAAACACAGCTATTGATTGTTTCCAGATCAAAGACCGAGTTTCCCAATGATATTTCAATTAATATGTGTGACGACCAAATACGCGAATGTGAAAGCATTCGTTTATTGGGAGTCACAATATCCAATGACTTACTCTGGAACGATCATATAATGGCCATGGCAAAGAGCGCGTCAAGAAAACTCGGCCTCCTCAATAGATGTAAAAAATATTTTACTCCGCATCAATTACTCCACATTTATAAGTCCTATATTCGTCCCTGTATGGAGTATTGTTGTCAAGTTTGGGGCGCTGCATCTGTTACTATCCTGGCTCTTTTGGACTCTGTTCAAAAGCGAGCTATACGAATTGTTGGTGATCGAGATTTAACATTAGGTCTTGATTCCCTGCAACATCGTCGCACTGTTGCTGATCTCGTTGTTTTTTATAAATATCGTCACCAGCAGTGCTCGGATGAAATCAGGTCCATAATGCCTCAGATATATGTTTTTCCCCGTTTTACTCGTCAATCGGTGTGTGCGGGCGGTCGAACTGTCGAGATTACTCACTGTCATAGTAATAGAATGCAAAGAGATTTCTTTGTGCGTACATCGTACACATGGAATGCTTTGCCCGAATCAATAGTCTCGAGTGCTTTCAATCCACAAAAATTTAAAAAAAGCGTCCACCTATACCTCAAGACGCATGTTGTTGTGGGACCTACGTCTTAAAAGGTATCTATGTGTTGTTGTGACACATTTTGTAATTCCTACTACACAACACTTCTTATTAAAAAAAAAAAAAAAACAAAAAAACAAAAAAGTTTACAACAATCCCCAACTACAATTTCCAAAATCCTCTTAACAGTCAATGTCAACCTTATAACAGTCAAAAAAATAAAAGATTTGATAGAAGAAATTAATTTTTTTTTCTTAGAAATAAACTATTTTGATATTTTGCAGTAATTGCACGACATATGATATAGAGTAGGTTTGTGTCATAAATTGTCACACACATGTTCTGTGGTAGATTTGATATTTGTTTGTTGCAAAATTGGATAGATATAATTTTGCTTGTAGGTAGCTAATTTTCTTTTTAAAATTTGTTCGATATCTGTTTGAAATTAGTTTGTTTTGTTTAAACTAATCTGATACATCAGATTCTACTGGCACACAAAACTGTCTGATCTCGAAATCTACCCATTTCTAGCGGATATACGTGCCGCTTGGACATTTTTTTTCTTTTGTTTTGGACCATTCTCTATCTAAATAGCCAATAAAAATTTTGGTGTACGTCTGTGTGTGAGTGACCTTCTGCATAGGATCTTGATGATACTTTGGCAAATGATACAGGTTCACTTTAAAATGGAAGATCTGGATTGATTTCAAATATGGACAAAATGGCGGGGGTCTCCCGAACACCTCTAAGTTTAAACCTTCAATAACTTCTAATCCCGACTTTCGATATTGTAGAAAATTGGTATACAAGGTTTGAGTACTGTTTCCAATATTTTTGCATTCCAACTTCCGGTTTGTTACTTCCGGTTAAAAGTTTTTTTTCAGGTGTTTATCCCTACTGTAGCCTACAATTACCGATCAATTTTCCTGAAACGTTAGTCAAAGCTTTCAAGTAATATGAGAAAGATTTTATCAGCTTTTGGAGTACATTGGATAAAGGGTTGGGGGTCCACCATACAACAGGTCTTTTTTTCCACCATGTTTTTTATGTTTGTTGGGAGCATACTAGATTCGTTCGTGAATGAATTTTGATGACACTTTGGAAAAAGATGCAAATATGTATTAATTTTTGAGCGAAAGTGAACAAAGTGGTCCCCCGAGCACCTGTTTTTTGAAAGCTCAATAACATCTGTACCTGAAAATCGAATTGGATGAAACTTGGTACATACGCATTTATTACGGTTCACAACAATTCTGCATCCCAACTTCCGGTTATTCACTTCCAGTAAAAAAAATTGTTTGCAATTTTTTGATGTTCTTTCAGTGTCTTTATGCACACTACAGCCTACAATAATGAAGTGATTATGATGAAACTTATGAGAAAGGCTCCAATTAGTGTGAGAAGATAATGGTCATCTTTTGGGTCACATTGATCAAAGTGGCGGGGGTTCTACCATACAACTGCTTACATTTCACACTTTGTTTTTAAAGTTTGTTGGGAGCATTCAGACTTCATTCATTAATCAATTTTAATGAAATTTTGAAAAAAGATGGAGACTTAAATAACAAAGAACTGATTAGTTTTTGGATAATATTGGGATAAGTGGTGGGGGACCTCCCGAACACCTGTTTACTGTGTCACAATTTTTTCAATGTTTGTTGGGAGCGTACAGCATTCGTTTGTGAATGAATTTTGATGACACTTTGCAAACAGATGGAAATATGTATGGCAAGAACTGATTAGTTTTTGAGCGATAGTGAACAAAGTCGTGGGGGGGGGGGGAGTCCCGAGCACCTGTTTTTTTTTGAAAGCTCAATAACATCTGTACCTGATAATCGAATTGGATTAAACTTGGTTCATAAACCTTTAGTACGGTTCACAACAGTTCTGCATCCCAACGTCCTGTTGTCACTTCCGGCAAATTGTTTTTTTTGCTTTTTCTTGTACAACAGTTGTTGGGATACTACTGCTTTCTTTAATATTTTTATAATTAGAACTACGCGAAATCTATAACATTGGTTAGTTTTTAGTTAAAGTATTTGATGAATATTAGCTCATTATATATCTAGAACACTATGTTTCCAGAGCTGTGGTGAAGTCAGCCTATGCATCAGCGTCGCAATATTTTGTTTTGAATAGATGAAGAAGCAATACCTGCATTGGTGTTATTTTGTTGGACAAGTGGATTAAACTGATTTTCAACAGGAACCGTATACATTTTGTATTTTTTTAAAGATTTGATTCATCGAGATCTTCTGCTGGTCTCCTATTACACAAGTTATCTGAACATGCCAAGGGCATGCACACACTTATTTTTCACCACTATAGGCAATAGATTTAATATAAAAGCACAGATAAATTTAATTTTGATAATATTTTAATATTTTTGATTAAAAGTTCATTTAATTTTAATTTTATTTTGCTACAGGTTTACAACCGTACACGATGAAAACCAAATTGCGAGTCCATACTTAAACTTAATTGCTCACAAAAAAACCCTTCATAATAAATAATTTCTTTGGAATTTTTTTTCTTTACGATAGTAAATAATAATAAAAAAAACGAAAATAAACAATTTCATTGTTAAAGCAACATCCTGTGTTGAAAATCAAGAGCGTAGGTGATCATGTTTTATCAAGCATTATATACCGTGGTGATACAAACACAATAAACTTTAGGCAATCACTTTTATTTTTAAACCAACATGGTAATCACTGGAACGTGCTTGATTAAACATGAATAAACTACATAATTCAACTATGATTTGTGATAGTTTGAACACGAAATTGATCACGCCGTTGTTGATTGAGTAGTGAAAATTGTAACATTTAAAAAAAAATTAACAATGCTACATTGTTTAAAATTACCACGTTCATATTAGACGTAAAACAAACAAGCTTTGTAGTTGATTCTACCAACGTTTTTTTCGGTGTTTACACTGTCCGTTATCTTGGTTTCAATAGTTGCGTTCGATTCGACTAAAACAGCAGAAAAAACAACAACAATTGCATAACATTTATCAGTTGCTTCAGTCAAATCGAACGCGGCTGATGTATTCTAATATCTGCAAACTATTTATCACTCGAATACTCTGTATGGCTGCATGGGTGATGTGATTAGTTTGTTGTTCCAAGTCCCTCATTTTTGTTTTTGCTCTGTCGTTTAATCTATTGATGTTTTTATTTAAATTATCTATGTACTTTCAAAAATTTTATCAACTGTAATTCAGTTAGTCTTTTCAAAACCAGAGCAAAAGGTTGGCCGAGAAGCTATTTCCTGGATGATTACTTCTGAGGTGTTGCTAATCAGGTGTTTCTGAATGCTTCTATTTAATTCTTTCACAATACCTTTTTAATATTTGTTATTTGTTTGGTTATCATTATTTGTTTGGTTATTAGAAAATTCATTAAACTTAATTTTTGTTGAGTTTGTTTACTGTCTGATTACTTGTTTTTGATTGGATATATTTCTATTGTCTGTACATGCTTCGATGCAACTTTCACATATAAAAATATAAAGTGATTGTCCAGTAATGGCTTAGACATTTTTGGATATTCCAATACAAAAACTTGTAATGGGCAAGATATTCTGTGTGAGTTGTGCTTTCATTTTCGTCTTCTTTACCTGTAGTAAAAACCTATAGAGATCTTCGAAGTCAATATACTTCTCAACCCACTTGTGTGTAAGAACACAATTTTTTAAAATATTTTTTAAATTTGACACTTCCGGAAGCTCGTATCAACTTTTTTTCTATTTTCAACTCATATTTTTTTCACCTAATTATGAAAAAATTAAAAAAAAAACTTTCACTATGTTTTCAATGTTTGTTGGGAGCATACAGCATTCGTTCGTGAATGAATTTTGATGACACTTTGAAAAAAGATGCAAATATGTATGGCAAGGAGCTGATTAGTTTTTGAGCGATAATGAACAAAGTCGTGGGAGATCCCCCGAGCACCTGTTTTTTGGAAATCTCAATTGGATCTGTACGTGATAAACGAATTAGATTAAACTTGGTACATAAGCATTTAGTACAATTCACAACAGTTCTGCGACCCAACTTCCGGTTTGCCGCTTCCGGTAAAAAAATTTTTTTTACTTTTTCTCGTACAACAGAATTTATGTTTGCTGGGAAACTACAGCTTTCTTTAATGTTTATACACTTAGAACTACGCGCAATTTATAACATCGGTTAGCCATTAATTAAAGCATTTTATGGATATTAGCTCACTATATATCCAGGAACATTTTATTTACAGAGCTGTGGTGAAGTTAGCCTATGCATCAGCATCGCGAAATTTTTACTTTACCACAATTTTAAATTGTGTGAAGTAATGCAATCTTTCGAAAAAAAAAATCCTACATATATCAAATTTGTTTTTTTCTTTTGTTTGGGACCATCCTCTATTTAAATAGCCAATGGTGTATGTCTGTGGGTGGGTGGGTGAATTTGTGACATTCCTGCATAGGATCTTAATGATACTTTGGCAAATGATCCATTCACTTTAAAATGGAAGATCTGGATTCATTTCAAAATTGGACAAAATAGCGGGGGGTCTCCCAAACACCTCTACATTTAAATCTTCAATAACTTCTAATCCGGCTTATGATCTTATTGAAACTTGGTATAAAAAGGTTTTGGTACTGTTTTCAATATTTCTGCATACTAACTTCTGGTTTATCACTTCCGGTTAAAAATTTGATTTTTCTGGTGTTATCCCTACTGTAGCTTACAATTGTAAATCGATTTTCATCAAACAGCAGAAAAAGGTTGCAATAAATATGAGAAAGATTTTATTAGTTTTTGGGGTACTTGGGACAAAGGTTTGGGGGGTCCACCATACAACACGAGGTTTTTCACTGTTTTCTAAGTTTGTTGGGAGCATACAACATTCGTTTGTGTATGAATTTTGATGAAACTTTGGGAAAAGATGCAAATATGTATGGCAATTACCTTATTAGTTTTGAGCGATATTCAACAAAGTGGTGGGGACTCCTCCTAGCACCTATTTTTTTGAAAGCTCAATAACATCTGTGTCTGATAATCGAATGAGATGATTCTTGGTACATAAGTATTTAGTACGGTTCAAAACAGTTCTGCATCCCAACTTCCGGTTTTTCACTTCCGGGAACAATTTTTTTTTGCCATTTTTTTTGGAATTTGTCCCTACTGTAACCTACAGTTTTATATCGATTTTCACGAAGCATTGGTAAAAAGTTCAATCAACATGTGCAAGATTTCATCAGATTTTGGGGTACATTGAACAGAGGGTTGGTGGTCCACCATAAAACAGGTGGTTTTTTCCTCCATGTTTTTAATGTTTGTTGGGAGCTTACAACGTTCGTTTGTAAATGAATTTTGATGACACTTTAAAAAAATATGCAAATATGTATGGCAAGGAGCTGATAGTTTTTGAACGATATTCAACAAAGTGGTTTTTTTGAAAGCTCAATAACATCTGCACCTAATAATCGAATTAGATTAAACTTGGTACATAAGCATTTAGTACAATTCACAACAGTTCTGCGTCCCAACTTCCGGTAAAAAATTTTTTTACTTTTTCTGGTACAACAGAATTTATATTTGTTAGGATACTATAGCTCTCTTTAATTTTTATATAATTAGAACTACGCGAAATCAATTACATTGGGTAGCCATTAATTAAAGTATTTTATGGATTTTAGCTAGCTATATATCCAGAACATTTTGTTTTCAGAGCTGTGGTGAAGTTAGCCTATGCATCAGCGTCGCAATATGGTTTATAATAATAACCGTGGAAGGCATATAGTGTAGTGTTTTAGTTGATTTGGCTGATTATCCAAAGGAAATACCCGAGTCGAAATTTAACTACTCTTTAAATCCCACAAATTCTACTATTTAGAATTTAGGGTATATAAGTATCACTTATTTTCAATACAAAAATAACATCTACATAACTCCTGCAAAAGCTACTTACCGGAAAAAATCCCATTTAAGCTGTTAAATATGTGTTAAAAATAAATTATTTTCGGCCTCTTCTGTAATAATAAAAAACGAAGAGAAACGAAATTTGGTTGATGATAATAAAAATAAACAAAAGTTAATTAATTAATTAATTAATTTTTCATAATATTGAGAAAATTTTGGAAAATTAGTATTATTTTCTACACATAATTCAAATATTAAAATTTTTTGATATCTGATATCATTATCTTTTTTGATATCTGATATCATTAAAAAAATGGACGCATCCTTTACAAACAAAATCACACTCATACATTTCCAATTTAGAACTTAAATATACGAGCACTATCTTCATGTATAAAAATGTTTGTCGAGTTTGATGCAAAATAGATCGGAATCGTAAACAGTTTTTGAAGATTCAAATAAGATGTTAATTTTGTACGTTGATAGAATTTTTTTTTTTTTTTTTAATAAGAAGTGTTGTGTAGTAGGAATTACAAAATGTGTCACAACAACACATAGATACCTTTTAAGACGTAGGTCCCACAACAACATGCGTCTTGAGGTATAGGTGGACGCTTTTTTAAATCTTTGTGGATTGAAGGCACTCGAGACTATTGATTCGGGCAAAGCATTCCATGTGTACGATGTACGCACAAAGAAATCTCTTTGCATTCTATTACTATGACAGTGAGTAATCTCGACAGTAATAATCGACCGCCCGCACAAACCGATTGACGAGTAAAACGGGGAAAAACATATGTCTGAGGCATTTTGGACCTGATTTCATTCGAGCACTGCTGGTGACGATATTTATAAAAAACAACGAGATCAGCAACAGTGCGACGATGTTGCAGGGAATCAAGACCTAATGTTAAATCTCGATCACCAACAATTCGTATAGCTCGCTTTTGAACAGAGTCCAAAAGAGCCAGAATAGTAACAGATGCAGCGTCCCAAACTTGACAACAATACTTCATACAGGAACGAATACAGGACTTATAAATGTGGAGTAATTGATGCGAAGTAAAATATTTTTTACATCTGTTGAGGAGGCCGAGTTTTCTTGACGCGCTCTTTG
This sequence comes from Diogma glabrata, assembly GCA_963693315.1. Classification (NCBI taxonomy): domain Eukaryota; kingdom Metazoa; phylum Arthropoda; class Insecta; order Diptera; family Cylindrotomidae; genus Diogma; species Diogma glabrata. The sequence goes on along the minus strand of OY856188.1, from coordinate 147,338,211 downwards.
CCATGGCCATTATATGATCGTTCCAGAGTAAGTCATTGGATATTGTGACTCCCAATAAACGAATGCTTTCACATTCGTCTATTACACATATTAATTGAAATATCGTTGGGAAACTCGGTCTTTGATCTGGAAACAATCAATAGCTGTGTTTTGGTGGAATTAAAATTGACCAAATTTTTGTCACCCCAATCGGCGACTTTTTTTAGGTCCTCGTTTACATTCATGGCAGCGTCTCTCCGGACGGGATTTATTCGTACATGTATTTTACCCTTTGAAGATAGGGGGACGAATGACTTGTGCAGAGTACTATCATCTGCAAAACTATTTATTGGGTTACTGGTGATTTGCAACAGTTCGGTGATATAAATTAAAAATAAAGTGGGAGATAAAACTGAGCCTTGGGGTACACCAGCGTTAGTTAATTTGGACTCAGAAGAAAAGCCATCTATAGATACTGAGATGTATCGGTTAGACAGAAAATTTTGAATCAACTTCACGACTGCGGGATGAAAACCGTACGCAACGAGCTTGTTGATCAAGTTGGCATACCAAATTCGATCAAATGCTTTTGAGATGTCTAATGCGATCACGTACGTTTCACCACCTTTCTCAAGTATGCTATTCCAAATATGTGCCACATAGCTCAATAGATCGGTTGTTGATCTTTTGTTTCTAAAGCCGTATTGGCTGTCAGATACCAAATGGTTGTCTTCCAAAAATTTGGATATGTGTGAATTAATATAGTGCTCGTATATTTTAGACATGACTGGGAGTAAGGCTATTGGTCTATAATTTGAAATATCACAATTCGTTCCTTTTTTTGGGACAGGCTGGACATTGGTCAACTTCCAGCAGGATGGATATATACCAGATTTATAGGATTTATAAAATATTTTGGTGAGGGTTGGTGCAAGTTCTTTTGAAAATGTTTTTAGAATAACAGGAGGAATGTTGTCCAGACCAGAAGCTTTGTTGTTGTTTAACCCCCTTAAAAGTTTTTTGACAATTTTGGGTTTGAAATGTAATTGTTTCATATTAACTCCTGAAGACTGGATTTGGGGTATTTCTTTAGGAGTTTCTAAAACTGTTGAATTTGAAGCAAAGCGTTCCACGAACAATGTAGCTTTTCTTGCAGGGTCAGTAATGATTGAGTCACCATCAATGATAGGAGGGATAGAAGATTTAGTACCACAATTTAAAGAATTAATGGCACTGTAAAAACTTTTGTCAGAAATTGACATACTCGAAAGTTTTGCCGCTTTCGCTCTGTCAATCTCTGCTTTTTCGTTTTCAATTATCTGGTTTGATATTTTATTAGCCTTTAAATATTGGGATCGATTAACAGAGCTCTTTTTATGAATCCAAATATTAAATAGTCTACGTTTGTTTCTAAGAGCCAATTTGGCTGCTTTCGAAAACAAATATTTTTGTTGGGGTTTCATTATTGAAAAGGGAACGAATTTGTTAATACCGAATTGAATGATTTCAGTAAAGTTTTGAGCAGAAACACTTACATCGTCAGTATAAAAACAATGACGATCAAAAGGGAAACCTTGAAAAAAACTTCGGAGACCATTGGTGTCCATTTTTGAAAAGTGAAATAGTTTACGGGATTTGGGAACTCTAGTTTGTAGCAAATCAGTTTTGATAACTGATGTGATTAGATAATGGTCAGAATTTCCAATACTACCCTTATCGACATCGACCCTCGTAATATCTGGCATAGATGTGAGATAAAGGTCTAAGAGAAAACTTTTATCACCGCCATTACGAGGAGTGAAAGTTGGGCTTTTTACAATCTGCGTCAGGTCGTGCGATGCAGCAAATATTTCTGCCTGCCTTCCATTGTTGTTGTCGGTCATTTTGGAAAATTCCAACCACTATTTATTGTGGACGTTGAAGTCACCGGTAACGATAACCTCACAACTTTGAAATTGTGCTCTAATTTCGTCGACAACATTAGTCAAGTCATTAAAAAAATTGGGATTATGTTTGTTTGGGGACCGGTATAGAGCTATTGTGAAAAAAGAAATTTCAGGTAGACAAACCTTTAATACTACTGTACTGTAGCCATCACCATGTACTTCATAATTTGAAAAGCGTTTATATGCAACACTCTCATGAATGTATGCACATACAACTTGATGGAGTTTAAAAGCTGATTCAAGCCTATATTTGGGATTTAGTGTTACGTCATATGGATAGTTTTCAGAAACTTGTGTTTCTGTAAGAAAAAGAATATGTGGTTGTTCCCACGAGTTAAGCAACAGACCTTCGTCTATACCTGTTAGAAGTCTATATACAACTGGGGGCGACAGGTGCCCAGAGGATGGTACTTTTGTGGTTTGACCCTGCAAGAGTCCTCTCTAGTGTGTACCCACCAGGGGGTGCTAATAAGGGAGCACCTTTCCGCGACCCGGGTGGCTAAGCCAAGGTCCCCGTTCCCGCTAGACATGACAACAGGTTTACGATTTGCAATAGCAGGCTAGAGCCCACTATAGCTCAGGTACCTCGGGTTCGCCAAGTCCCGTATCACGGTCTAATCAAACCAGTGACCCCTGAGTTATTGGGTTAATTGTTAGGATTTTTTAAGTTCTTACACAGTTGAAAAAGTAACTGCAATATTTAAAGCAAGTCTTGCAATAGGAGCTATTCGTTGCATGTTATTATTGAATTCTAAAGTAAATGTTGCATTAAACCTAATTTCAATGCATTTCTATAAAATTTAAAACAACATCATAATTTATTTCTATAGAACAGCTAGAAGTTTTAATGCACCTTGTTACAATTTAATACATTAATGAAATTTTAAAATTCACTAGATATTATCCATTTTAGAAATATATGAGCAATTTCACGAAGATTCAACAACGTTTTGACTTGACCCCTTTTAATTTTGATAATTTTTTGTTTATAGATAGTCTTTGATAAATAAAAAATACAAGTTCTCTTAGAATTTTTTTTTTCGACCAGGGGTCTTCACAGGGTGCCCCTCAATTTTTGTTATTTTGTGATGTGAGTGCATTTTGACGAGCGATTGTAGAAAAACTACTCAATCGATTTTCATAAATGATATGTCGTTGAATAGGTATTAGAACAAAGTTTTTAAAAATGTACACTGTTAATTTTTTGAAATAATTTTTAACGGTGTAACATAAGAAAAAAACGATGTAATTGAAAAAAAGATGGCATAGCCTTTTTTTTTTTTTTTTTTTTTAAACTAAATTGAAACTTATTTTATATCTAACAACTTGTGAAAGTTTAGGACTAGCGTCATTTTTTGTTTTAGAGATAAAATTCGTTATGCATATGACTGTCGGGAATCAGTTTTTTTTGTTCTGAAGGAAAATTATAAAAATGGCGATTTCTAGATTCAGATTTTTTTTTATGTTAAATATCAAATATTTTATTATTAAATGAACTTTTTAAAAAGCAATTTCAGTCAAGTTCAGCAAAATTTTGCGACATTTTGACTCGACCCTTTTTAATTTGGTTTATTTTGGTCTATATTTAAAAAAATTCTACTTGAAGCCGTATTTTTCATTTACCAAAGGCTATCTGTAAACTAAAAATAAACCAAATTAAAAAGGGTCGAGTCAAAATGTCGCAAAATTTTGCTGAACTTGACTGAAATTGCTTTTTAAAAAGTTCATTTAATAATAAAATCTTTGATATTTAACATTAAAAAAAAATCTGAATCTAAAAATCGCCATTTTTATAATTTTCCTTCAGAACAAAAAAAACTGATTCCCGACAGTCATATGCACAACGAATTTTATCTCTAAAACAAAAAATGACGCTAGTCCTTAACTTTCACAAGTTGTTAGATATAAAATAAGCTTCAATTTAGTTTAAAAAAAAAAAAAAAAAGGCTATGCCATCTTTTTTTCAATTACACCGTTTTTTTCTTATGTTACACCGTTAAAAATTATTTCAAAAAATTAACAGTGTACATTTTTAAAAACTTTGTTCTAATACCTATTCAACGACATATCATTTATGAAAATCGATTGAGCAGTTTTTCTACAATCGCTCGTCAAAATGCACTCACATCACAAAATAACAAAAATTGAGGGGCACCCTGTGAAGACCCCTGGTCGAAAAAAAAAATTCTAAGAGAACTTGTATTTTTTATTTATCAAAGACTATCTATAAACAAAAAATAATCAAAATTAAAAGGCGTCAAGTCAAAACGTTGTTGAATCTTCGTGAAATTGCTCATATAGTTAAAATCGTTTCATGTATGTTCTAGTTATCGCTTCTCAGCGCTGAAAGTCTATAATAATAGTGATTAAGGTGGTATGTATGTTTAAATTTTTTCCGTTGTAATTTTATTTTAATTTGATTAATTTAGGCAGGTGCGTAATAATTAAAGTATCTCGAAATTATGATATAATTTGCATTAAAATGTCATACTAAAAGAAATGTTGCGCGTAATTTATTTAATGCAAATAACAGATATTTTTAAACAACAAGCTTTTTTATTTTACTTCTACCAAGCACTCTGTTAAATCTTGATGCAAAGAGCATTAGTTTAACTTTATATAGCAAGCTTTGTATTGTTTTGTAATGGAAACTTCCGTAGGACCTGTATGTGTAGCAATTTGCATTACATATTCAATTTTTTTTTAACTGTGTAGGATATGATAAATACTTAGTAAGGTGTTGAAAAACAGGCTTATTTAGGTGTTAAGTAGTATTTTAAGAATAAGTAGTCTGTAAATAGTTTTTTGAGATTCTAATTAGATGTTCAATAGTATGTTTTTAGGTTTTGAAGGAGTAAATAAGTTTATCGAGAGTAAAAAGTTCTTATTTACAGCCAATAAAGGACGAAAAGAACTAAAATAGGTTTATTTGAGAACGTCTAATACTTAAATCGTAGTTCAAGTTCGACTCGGGTATTATCCAAATAAAAAATAGTGTTAATTTTGAATGACTTGCATTATAAAATAAAAATTGAATTAAGAATAGAATTCAAAACAAATTAACGGATTAAGAATTTAATGAATTTGAATTAAGAAGAATAAATTAAGGATTATAAAAAATATTAGAACTGTGCTCAATTTATCATTAAAAGTTATTTAAGTGTAAAGAATTACAGTGAAACCTCCCGAAAGCGACCACTTATGGGACTGTAAATTTCTGGTCATTTTACGGAGGTGGTCGGGATGAAGAAACTTCTCTGAATAGTGACCAAAATTATATTTTCGGAGTTTGGACTTTTTTTATATAAGTTTTGACAAATGGTAAATAAAAATAATTATGTATATGTACAAACATAATTATGTATATGTATACATATTAAAATTTCACATTAGTTTAATCACATTTAAACAAAATAAACGGAATTTATTCACATAACATAAAAATTCATTAAACCTAAAAATTAAAATACATATCTACATATGTACATGTATTAACTATTAATTCAAAAATACACAATAAACTATGGACATATTTACTCAAAATATATCTCCACAGTATAAAAAAATAATAATAACTAATTACTTCGGTCTGAAAGACCTAAGTATTACATTCATGAGCTCAAAGTGAAATTCTTACCCACACTTTTTTGGAATTTCTCGACGTTTTAGGACCTACTGATTCTAAAAAAGCAAAAAAAAATGTGTGTCTGTCTGCCGGCCGGCCGCCGTCATTACCTACGCTGCAGGGAAAACCGCTGGAGGGATATCAAACATTTTTTTTTCTAAAAATAGGTATACTCATGGGACAGGTCCGAAAGGACGCTGTGTTCGATAACTGCACCGGAAGTGTGTCAAAAAATCATTATGTGTGTCAAAAATAGCAAATATTCATATTTTTGGCTTAAAAAACGTTCATTTTAAGTGATTACGAGTAGGAACATTAAATTTGGAGAAATCTTGATGGTCGGGATTGTGAGATCAAAAACATATATGTGAGATCAAAATCATCAATCAATCAACATCATATGTGAGATCAAAAACTAGATTTTTGCATTACAAGTTTGTCAAAAAAATGTTGTCAAGTGTGTCAAAAGAAAGATTTTTATTTATTTTTTTACCCAATTTTTTGGAAAAAAATAATATTAATTGTTTGTTTGAAATGAATTTTATTATTATTATTGAGAATTATGGCATTATAAGTTGGTCAAAAAAATGTTGTCAAGTGTGTCAAAAAATGATTTCATTTATTTTTTTCGAAAAAAAATGTAGCATCTGCATGTAGCATAAAAACATATGACGTAAATGTAATTGAAAATGAAATTGGACATGGAAATTTTTGAATTTGTTATAGTTTTTGAAATATTTTTGGAATTTTGAAAAAGTTTGTATTTTTGATTTTGTAATAATTTTTGCAATATTTCTAGAATTTTGGAAAAAGTTTTAATTTTTGATTTTGTAAGAATTTTTTGAATATTTTTAGTATTCTGAAAAATTTTTAATTTTTGATTAAAATTTTTGGAATTTTGAAAAAGTTTCAATTTTTGATTTTGTAAGAATTTGTGCAATATTTTAGTATTTTGGAAAAAGTTTGAATTTTTAAGAATTTTTGGATTATTATTGGAATTTAGAAAAAGTTTAAATATTTGATTTCATTCTAATTTTTGGAATATTTTTGGAATTTTGAAAAAAGTTTCAATTTTTGATATTGTTATAATTTTTGCAATATTTTTAGAATTTTGGAAAAAGTTTTAATTTTGTAATATTTTTTGCAATATTTTTAGAATTTTGGAAAAGTTTAAATTTTTAAGAATTTTTGGAATATTATCGGAATGTAGAAAAAGTTTAAATATTTGATTTTATTCTAATTTTTGCAATATTTTTGGAATTTTGAAAAAAGTCTGATTTTATTTAGTTTAACAATATTTTTGGAATTTTGATTATAATTTTCCGGCAACGTATTGATGTTTCGTGTTAGTTTTGTAATAAATTTTTAAACAGAGATAAAAAATACTTGTACTTTAACAAAGAGTTATGTTTGATATACATCGCTGCCCAAAACTAAAAACCATGTCCTCATAAAAGTTTTTTGCCAAATACTATATCAATATCCTTAACCCAGACCGAAGTCTTGATATCTCAGAGCTGTGAGATTTCAGCCCCTCCATATTTTAATTAATCGTTTTTATAAATGAATCCATAGTTGATTGATGCGTCTTTTTCTCAACTAAATATGACTGAAAAATATTTTCTGTTTGAACAATTGATGTTACCATTTGAGGACACCTATTTATTGCAAAATGTTTTAAAGTTGCTAAACTGTTGGTGATTTCAGAATATGTTGAAAGAGGTTTTTCATTCTTTAACGGTTCTTTATCACTTTCCTCAGAACTACTTCCCACAAGTGCGTCTGAATTTTCGGCTCTCACTTCATTAACAATTGCATGGAAAATTTCATCTGTATCTGGTGGCTCACATACATCCAGAGATTCATCCATTACAACAAAGTTCTCAGTTTCTTTTTCCAACAGCGATGGTATGATTATAACTGTATCACCGGTACTTACCTCAAGAGAATTTGACTCATCATTATCATTAGCAAGTTCGGCTTTTCTTGAAAAGCCAGCTTTTCGGAAACAATTTTGTATTGTTTCCGGTTTAACTGATGTCCAGGATGACGCTATCTAGTATACGCTATCTAGCACATTTATTTTTGAGGAGAAGATGGATGTGTTTATTAAAGTTTGTGATACAACAGCTGTCATTAAAGATTTTCTATAGTACGTCTTAAAATTCTTGATGATCTTTTGATCCAATGGTTGTATCTGAGAAGTGGTGTTTGGTGGTAAGAACTTCAAATTAATATTTGAGAGTTTTATAATTGTTGGAGCTGGGCAATTATCCACTGTTAATAAAATGTTTCTATTACTTTTTTTCATTTGATTATTAATAATTATGAGCCATTCCTGAAAAAGTACGATTGTCATAAAAGATTTTTTATTAAATCTTCAGATTACCAGTAACTGATCGATTTTAATGTTTTTAAATGCCCGTGCTTTTCGGTTCTTACCAATTACTAGAGGTTTAAGTTTTTCCCCTTGCATGCTGCACATAATTGTATTGTAAGGAGATTAAGGCGATCGATTCTCCAAATAATACTTTTTGTGAAATATCATTCCGTGCATTAAATTTGCTCAACCATCCATTAGACGCCTTAAAATCTGGGCAGTTAAATTCGTTGGCAAAGTGCAATGCAATTCCCTTAATCATTGGACCCGATATTCGTGCATTTATGCTCCGTTGTTTTTTAAACCACATTAAAGTTGCGTTATTGACATCCTCATACGAAGTGTTTTTTTAACTTTCTCTTTGCTGAAATATTTTCTGTTTCAAATCTTGCAAGGTATCCTTTTTCACTTTTTCAAAGTGTTAGCTGTTGTCTTACTGACCCCAAAATGATCAGCAGTTAATCTTTCACTGTGACTTTCTGAGTAACGAATCAATTTCACTTTGTCTTCTAAATTAAGTTCCTTATAATTCGTTTTGTCAGCCGTTGTTAAAATATTAGTTCACCTTCTACATAACACAATATGTACTATATTACTCAAATAAAATACAATATGCACTTTATTTTCTAATCGTTTAAAATAAAATGCCCATACGATTATGTTATAAACAAAACAATAAAACATCATCATAACGCTGAATTACTATTTATACACACAAATACATACAAAATTTACAGTCGGGGCAACGCCAATAATAATTAATATCCATAGAATTGCTTGCTACTTTACTCTTATTACTTTCAGCATCGTATACTAAAACTAAATAATGAATAGATGAAACAAGAATGAAACGTAATATTATGTAATGTGACAAAGAAACCAAGCTACATTATGAAGGTGGATATGTGTTAGTATGTATTAGTATCCGTGTAGACAAAAAATATGTAAGTCAGGACAAGCGTATTCAATGACGATTTGAATAACATGTGGACAGAAGAGACAAAAGAGTAAAAAAAGAAGATGTATTTCTCTGTTTACATTTTAAAAAAAATATTTTTGGTCATATTAAAGGGGTTGATTTAATTCGCATAACTCCAAATACGCTGGTCGCTAAACAGAATCATGTAAACGGAGTCAGGTTAAAGATAATTTTTAGAACAAATTTGTATGGTTAATGTGTTGGGAGTGTAAAAAAGTGTTTAAAGAGGTGGTCAAAATGAAGGGGTGGTCATATTAGGAGGTTTCACTGTATGTATTAAACCTGTGAATAGAAACATAATAAACGAGAAGCAATAATAACTTAATTTGAATTTGTTTGAATTGGTGTATTGGAAAGTGCAACCAAAATCTAATGGAATGGTATCGATGCAGCATACCCATACTCATGATTGAAAAGGCTACCGGAGAAGTGAGTAGGGTCTAGGAACGATGGGAATAACGAAACAAGGATTATTTCGATCGAGGTATGATCCATGATTCTTCGGACCTATAAAGATCACATTGTGGGACAGAATTTTAAGGGAAGTTTTTTTTAATTTATTTTTTTTGTAACTTTCATTAAATATTCAATATTTTTTGTTCTTTATCACGTTCAAAAATGTGTAAAATATTGCAGGGCTAACGTAGCGATAATTTAGGGAGGGTTGTGAAATGGCAGATCTCCCTTCTGGAGATCCTGTGTGGTTTAGTGCAGATCCGCTTTCGTTTATTTTGGGTTTATTTTAAAATTTCTTGTGTGTAGAGGTTGGTCGCCAGAATTCACGCCAGCCTGAGCTAGCAGCGGGTGAATGTGGTTTGCGTGCAAGATCAACTGGTTACCAACGGCTTACCAGACCTCTTACTACAAACTATGGTAATATTTTTGATATATTCCATTAAACATTTAATTTTTAATGAAACTTAACGATTGACTTTCAACAAATCAGATACTTGGCGGAACCGCTACTTTACTTTTGAATTCATATAATTGTCAATTAAAAGGAAGCTTGTAATTGTTCTACTGCAATGTTTTTTAGTTCACTTGATTTCTTCAGGATTTCCTCAACAAATCCTTAGACTGAAAATTTATTTTTGTATCTTCTTTCCATCACGTCCTTGTAATGCAATGCAACGATACGGATAGTCAAAAATTTGATGTACAATGTCATACCGCTTGCCGTTGCAATGTTATATAAACAAAGTGGAAAGGCAATCATTACAACTGTGTGAGTTAAATTTAAAAATTCACATTTCCCACATGGTTCTATGTGTTTTGTTCACCTGTTGGAAACCTATAGGTTTGTATAGTGTATGCACTGCCATTACTTGAAAACTTATTTGATTGAAAATGATTTATATAGAAAATCAGTCCAGATAGAATGTTTTTTATCATTTATGTTTTGCCATCCATGTTTTCCAAATGGAAAAGCCAAAAATATTGATAATACATCTACTATTGATAATACATCTATCTACTCTCATCATGACAATATATCAATTAATGTTACTAATTTTAAGGACGCACTAGTTTTGAATAAATATGATAATTGCGTAATCGCCAAGTCTTATGATTAATTTCTTTATTACATTGATATTTTTCTTACAATATCAACAAATATAAGCTTTATTTAAAAGAAATGGAAACTCAAATCCCACTTTTTTCTTAAAACTATTTATTAAATTAAATAAAAAATGTTTAAGTAATATTCGAAAATTATTATTGTCTATCAAACGAATTTAGTTTACTTTCATTCCTCGTTTAAGACAGCGCTTTCGTTAATGCCGATTTAACCGTTTAATTTGTTCATGGATTATGTTTTGTGATTTTTCTTTTATTATTATTTTGTTGAATAAAATAATTATGTAATAAAATTGAAAGTTGTGTGTTGTTAATTATTTATTATTGAAAATATAATGTCGCCTTAAAAGAAAGTGATTGTTTGTGTTATGCGAAATAATATTATTTAAAGCATTAATTAATCAAATAACAAAATTTAAAAAAAATTTGAAAAATATTTATTTACTTAAACTTTAAAATGAAATCAAAACTTCAAAATTTTTTATTTTTTATAACATTAGTTAATTTGAGTTTATTAAATTGTGAAATTGTAAACAATGATACAAACATTGAATATCTAGAAAATCAAGAGTTGATCATAAATTCGGATAATTATGATAAAGAACGAGTTACATCACATAATTTTAATGTCATGAATTCAAAAGAAATTATTGACAACCCTCAAAATAATTACAATTTTAGCAATTTTGTAAGAATTAGTAATTTATTAGATGTTTTCAGTATACAAAGTATAGGAGAAATGTGGCACAAAGTTAAAGATGATTTAAGTAAAAATTGTTCTAGGGAAATGATTTTATATTTGAAAGGATTGGAAGAAGGATCAACTTGGGCAATCAAAAGTAAGAAAATTTTTAGATATTACAATAATTCTCTTTTCATTCTGAAAAAAATCAACTTTTTGAGCCTGGATTTAGCATAACAAAAACCAAACAACCTTACTAATATAATTACACTTACAACTAGAACAGTTACGTCTGTAATAAAACACTGACCAATACAAGTTTTCTTTAAGTTTTCAATTTCATTTGAAAAAATATATGAACACTTAGAGGAATTAAATAAACACGAAGTAAATATTTTTCTGTTATTTTTTATGCTTTGAAAATATAATTTAATCAAGTTTTTAAAAAAAATTATTTAATCATATAATACATTATACAAAATATATAAATAAAATACAATCTATACAAACATAACTTATACACCTTTTTCTTAGGTACAACCATTTTACTCCAGACTGTAAACTTAAATTAAAATTGAGCATGGATTTATTAATTTCGTTAATTTAGATAAGAAACTTTTTCACTGAACTTTTTATTTTTTGTTGTTAAAAGCCTGTGATATGTCATTAACATTTGATTTTTCAACAAAGGAAAAGTTTTAAGCTTTCCAAAATTTAAAGAAATTGTTTATTTTTGGCGAATTCCGTATTAAATTTCTTGACAGTAGTACGTACTATGTGTGGATTTATGGGATGGGAATATTATTATTTCCTCAGCATCCTGAGTCATCATGTAGTAACTGCTAGTCTTGGGGTAAAAATTCAATATTTTTGTTTAGTGTAGACAAATCTAGCTTTGAAAAGTTTAATTGGACATTACTAAAGTATTATTAAAGTATTAGAAGATAAATGTGTTGAAAATAACTTAATGAAAGAAAAAAAACAGGAAACAGAATCCATTGATTTTCTACATTCAAGTTGAAAATCTTGGTATTTTTCGCATAAACTACAATCGACTTAATCAAAAAAATTTATGCCAGTTAAGCCGCACCGCAAATAGCTTCCTATGCGTATAGATAAAGTCAATTTGGACAGAAGGTCAAATAAGTGGACCCTTCATATTTCTGGATTCGTACAGGCTTTCTGTTCATGAATCCAAAGACTACAATGGTTTGCAATTTTTTGAAAATCATCAAAAATAATATAAAAATATTGCGACGCTGATGCATAGGTTAACTTAACCACAGCTCTGGAAACAAAATGTTCTGGATATATAGTGAGCTAAAATCCATAAAATACTTTAATTAATGGCTATCCAATGTTATAGATTTCGCGTAGTTTTAATTATATAAATATTAAAAAAAGCTGTAGTATCCCAACAAATCTAAATTCTGTTGTACGAGAAATAGTAAAAAAAATGTTTACCGGAAGTGACAAACCGGGAATTGGTATGCAGAACTGTTGTGAATTGTACTAAATGCTTATGTACCAAGTTTCATCCAATTCGATTTTCAGGTACTTATGCTATTGAGCTTACTTAAAAAAGAACAGGTGTTTGCGGGACCCCCACCACTTTGTTTAATATCGCTCAAAAACTAATCAGCTCCTTGTCATACATATTTGCACCTTTTTCCAAAGTGTCATCAAAATTCGTTCACGAACGAATATTGTAGCTCTCAACAAACATTGAAAAAATAGTGACAAAATAAACAGGTGTTCGGGAGGTCCCACACCACTTATTCCAATGTTGGCCAAAAACTAATCAGTTCTTTGTCATGCAATTCTCCATTTTTTACGATACTATCATTAAAATTAATTAATGAACGAAGACTGTATGCTCCCAACAAACTTTAAAAACAAAGTGTGAAAAGTCAGCAGTTGTGTGGGCTACCTTGATTGATGTGTCCCCCCTGCCACTTTGATTGATGTGTCCCAAAAGATGACCATTATCTTCTCACACTAATCGAAACCCTTTTCATACATTTCATTATGATCACTTCATTATTGTAGGCTGTAGCAAGTGATTGTATAAAATATATAAACAACTATAAGGTTGGTAAAATAATTTAAATTGTTTTCAACCTTCAAGAAAACAACAACCATACAAGAAAAATGTCAGGTTTTATCTGGTACAGATGTTATGAAGTTTTCAAAAGCACAGATGCTCCGGGGACCTTTCACCACTTTGTTCAATATCGCTCAAAAACTAATCAGCTTTTGACCCTATATATTTGCATGGTTTTCCAAAGTGTCAACAAAAATAATTCGCGAACGAATGTTGTATGCTCCCAACAAAGATTGAAAGCATGGTACAAAAATGCTAATCGTAGGCTAAACACAATCAGGATAAACACCTAAAAAAAAACGTTTTAACCGGAAGTGACAAACCGGAAGTATTGGAAACAGTACTAAAACCTTATAAACCAAGTTTCAATAAGATCATAAGCCGGGATTAGAAGTTATTGAAGATTTAAACTTAGAGGTGTTCGTAGGACCCCCGTCATTTTATCCAATTTTGGAATGAATCCTGATCTTCCATTTTCAAGTGAACTTGAAACATTTGCAAAAGTTTCATCAAGAATGCACAAATGTCACGAACCACATTTGTCGGCAGAAGTCAATCCTTTTTTGTTTTGATGTTGGTTTTTTAGGACCACACCCTGAAAATCACCACGTGAACATTCTTAGAGAATTTCTGTTTAAGTCGATTGTTTTTAAGGGGTGGAACTGGGATGTTATGTTACCACTTTTTTTCTTCATCTGCAGGATCTATTTAACGTGCGCTTACCCTACCGAGTATATTCTAGGCTACCTCAAACAAAATATTGATCACTCATTAGATTTGATTTGATCACTCGTTTGGTTTATAGCTGACACAGTACATACTTGTCATTTAAAATAAATAGATTTATTTAAAAACTAAAAAAATTTGAAGATTGATTTAAGGAAGAATTACTAGAAGGTTTGAAAAACTTGAAAATGAAAAGCATTTACTGTAGATCAGCTGTTTGGCTTGCAATGCTTAAACAAAATATTATAAATTGTAAATACAATGTACATACATGTAAATTTTAATTGCAATGTCTAAATGAAATATTCGAAATCCATCTGACTTTTATTTTTCTGTATATTTTTACTAAATTAATTTATCAACAACCATTCAAAAATAAGAAAATACTATAATAGTGCAAATGATTGTATAAAATATATAAACAAATGTACGGTTGGTAAAATAATTTAAATTGTTTTCAACCTTCAAGAAAACAATATAAGAAAAATATTACCATATAGAACAAAACAAGTGAAAGCTAAAAACGCCAAATTTTACTCCAAATAAATAATAATAAATCAAGACAATTAGCACATTTTTTCAAACTGACGTAAAAATCTATTTTGTATAAACAAAGTCAGACATATTTAATGTATCGGAAGTGCTAATTTAAATGGTTAAGGGTTTGTTCAAAAATGACGTCATACAATTATCTGGATATTTTTCATACTGAAAAGTGCCGCAAGAAAACTGCAATTGAATGATTTGTCGGAAGCAATAATCTCAGGTGGCCTTAAAGATGCTTCTGAGTTCCGGGTCTAAACTGATTCAGTTTTGACTTCACTCCATTTATAACAACACTGTTGAAAATCAACGGTAGCTTTAACTGAAATTCATCAATAAATAGTTTTGCAGGTAATATAGTAGCCGCACAAGCCATTTGTCCTTCAATGTTCGAAAGGCAAATTGTCTGAACGATTCAATCCCATCGCGATGTGCATAACTTACAGTTAACGTGAACTTAAAAAATTATCGATTAGTATGACCAAAATCTGATGAATTAAATTCCACCAAATCACAGTTGTTCACTTTTACAGCTCAAAAACCTAGTTCCCTCAAGGATATTTCAATAAGAAATCGTGTCGAATCTATAAACGAATTAAGAAACATTTGTTTATTTCTAAAAACTTATGCTCTGCATAATGATCATATGATGGCAATGGTAAGAAGCATGTCTAGAAAACTCAGCCTTCTCAATAGATGTAAAACAAATGTCACTTGG
>OY856188.1:147295723-147322751 GCA_963693315.1 Diogma glabrata | reverse complement strand
GCACCCTAATATATATATATATATATATATATATATATATATATATATATTAGACTGGTCGTTAAAAACTAAATTTTCCGAGACGCCCCCCAGAAAAATTCTTTGTGGTCAAAAAACCACAACGGCACTATTTTTTTTTTTTTTAAGTGAAAAGAACACGTGCCGCAAAATCATCGAAGTTTATTTTTCGATAAAATTGTTAATATCTCATAAAATATGCAGATGTCAAAAAAAATCATATAATCATTTTTGCAGGAAATTTAATTTTCTACAAAAAAGGTCCAAGTCATTTTTTTCCTAAAACCTATATTTCTGATGATATTTTGAAATAAAACTTGAAATTCTTCGAAACTCGTAAAACCAAATGATCAAAATTTCGACGAAAAAGTACAAATTTTGATTTTTTTTGTCGCGATTATTTTTTTATACATTTCATTCTATAGCATAAGAAGAAAATTAGGAGTTTTTCGTCATCTTTATTTTTTACGTTTTTTAAAAATTACGAAAACTTACAAGTTCATATTCAAAATATCATGAGAACTATACGTTTTCGGGAAAAAATGACTTGGACTTTTTTCGTAGAGAATTAAATTTCCTACAAAAATGGTTATGTGATTTTTTTTGACATCTGCATATTTTATGAGATATTTGAAAAAATCTACGAATTTTTCAAAAAATAAACTTCGACGATTTTGCGGCACGTGTTCTTTTGATTTAAAAAAAAAAAAAATAATGCCGTTGTGGTTTTTTGACCTCAAAGAATTTTTCTAGGGGGCGTCTCGGAAAATTTAGTTTTTAACGACCAGTCTAATATATATATATATATATATATATATATATATATATATATATATATATATATATATATATATATATATATATATATATACATATATATATATATATATATATATATATATATATATATATATATATATATATATATATATATATATATATATATATATATATATATATATATATATATATATATATATATATATATATATATATATATATATTTATATATATATATATATATATATATATATATATATATATATATATATATATATATATATATATATATATATATATATATATATCTGTATATGATATAGTGATCTGTACTGTGTCATTGGTGTAAGTTACAGTTACATCTCCATAAGCGTTTTTGTAGATAATTTAATCCTGAGTTAGTTGCTTTTTTCCATTTTGAAATAGTATAAAATGCCGCTGAGCTGTAATTTTTTTTTTAAAAAACATTAAAGTTTACATGTATTTTGTATGGAAAATATTCAAACGCAAAGGCCGAGTGCTAAACATTAATTTTGAGGGCTCATATTTTAGGAGGACGTTGTTTTGGGTATTTCCAACAAAATTTCGGTGGGGCACCAGAAAAAAAGAATTGTCGCCAAAAAAAAAAGCACCCAAATATATATATATATATATATATATATATATATATATATATATATATATATATATATATATATATATATATATATATATATATATATATATATATATATATATATATATATATATATATATAACGATATGAGGTATAACGGAATTTAGCGGCACTCTCACGGTCGCATTTTTCGACCTACACCAAATTAATTTTCTGTGTATGTTTCGGCAAATAATGTCTTGGACAAGTTCGTGAACTGGTCATATCCGGGTACCGGTTAAGCGGCTAGAGCCTAAAAAGTCGAATAATCTAGAGCGCTATAACTTCCGTTTGAATCATGATATTTTAATAAAATTTAAATGTATTGAGTATTTAAACCTTTTTCTACCATTTTTTATCCAGCTTACAACCTTGGCTTTTCAGGTTCCTCAAAAATCAGCTGTTTTAAAAATTTACTAAGCTTTGCTGTCCTTGATCTAGCTGAAAATGGCCAAGTTCATATTTGAAAACCTCACGTATATAAAATATAAATCTTTCCTAAATTTTCATAATAAATAGTTCAAGTCTAAAGGTTGAGACCCTAGGGCTGTTGAAATGAAAACAAACGCAAAAGGCAATGCTTTCATCATGTTTCAGTTTAGGTTATTTAAATTTATCTTAACTTTTAAGCATACTTTTCAACTATAGCCTCAAAAATTTCAGCTTTCTAACCCAAAAGGTTTCATTTTTATAAGCATTATAACGCACCCCTTGCAAGAAAAATATCAAGCCATTTAATACCAAAATTATATACCATAGAAAGATTAAATAAGAACAAAAAAACACAACAACAAAAGATGATTTTGAAATAAAATTGTTTGATAATGTTTGATTATAAATTTTGTGTGATGGTATAATTGTAGTTGTGACGTAGTTCATTTGATCTTTGGTAGATTTAATATGTTATTAAAAGTAGTTTAAACCAACTTATATAAAACTGTTCCGAAATTGTATTGATGGAGTTAGTTCGGATAATGTATTTAATTTGGTTCGATAATTTTTTTGAATTATTCTGTTTCTACTTAAATTTTTTATTTAAACTAATCTGACACATCTAATTTTATTTTGACACAAAACCGTCTGACCCCGAAATCTACCTATTTCTAGCAGATATACCTGCATGCCGCTGGGATTTTTTTAGTTCAAATTGTATTATAATTCCCTTGGGAATTAAGAGTATCATTATTATTTTGGTATCTAAGGTCTAAACGACTCATAATATATCAGTAAAAAATAAAATCCATTATTCCATATATTTTTGCTATTGGCAGGACAAAACGTCTACTTCCAAAAACTTCACTTTTATTATTGTATCACGCATACATTCATTCTCGTTTAATGTATCTAAATCCGGTATGGAGTGGATGTGCTCAATATATGCTCAACGAACTAAATATTCTCCATAAACTTACTTTAAAATATATTTTAAATGTACCCATTCAATTTCCAACAGAGGAACTATATTCAAATTTTATTTCATTTAGCTCTTTATGTGAAAGAGAGCTTTATGTGTTAGCATATAAAAATAAAATACTAAATATAAGTACGGAACTAAGGTTTGTAAGAATTGATCAATTTTCGGAATGATTTTTTCACGCTAATTTTAAAGTTTCTAGGGTTAAAATTATCAGGGAAGACCCACGACTGTAAGGCCTTTGAGAGATGCCAGACTCCGTGAAAAAAAATCATTTTGAAAAGCGACAGTTCTACATCTTGTCACTCGAAGAGTAAAGAGATGGTCTGCTGTTGATGCTCTGGTGTAAAGTGTGAAGTTTACAGGCTCAGACAAAATCGTTTTGATCCAGACAGACGCTCTTTCATCTATAATGTATTTGTAAAATACCGTCAAATCAGCTATATACAAGCAATCCAGCAAGTGAAATTTGAATTGCCAATCAATTTAACAGCTCTCTGCTATGTAGAATCAAGGCACTTCAAACTAATTATGTATGCTGCATTCCTACGGTGACCATCCGTCCTGTATTTTACAGGACTGTCCTGTTTTTTGCTATGCTGTCCCTTGAGATTTTTTTGCAAATACAGGACAGTACAATGTCCTTTATTTCTTAGTTTGATATGCAAATGTCCTCTTTTTTGCATAAACTTTACGAATATGCATTTAAAATAATAATTTCTCTAAATTTCCCTAAAATTTGTCTTAATTTCCTGAGTATTACAATATTGAGCCAAATGTCAAAATCATAGCCCCACTTTTTGGCATTTTTCAACGTTTTAGGTCCTAACGATTCTCACACAGCAAAAACAAATGTTTGTCTGTCTGCCGACCAGCCATTACAACTGATAAACACTAGAAAGCTACTTTAGCGAGCAAAAAAATTGGGTACTTCTTTGAAATAAAATTTAGTATTTAATTTTAATATTCTAGTCAAGAAGACGTTTGTTATCAATCCCTGGGCCCACGCCGATTTCATTTACCACAAATTTTATACTTCGTGTAGTCCTTGACGAGTCCAAAAACTTTTGTTCTGCCATTTTCCTCAAATCGTCCGATTTTTCGTTCGGCAAGCTCCGAAAAATGCCGATTGACCGCAATCTTGTAAATTTGCTACCACAATTTTTTTTTAACTGTTGAGGTTGGCAATTTGCTTTAGAACACGAGGGTAATTTGTCTGCCATTGTCCGACAACTGACATTTTGGTATGCTTGGGCTGTCGGAATAGACAAAAGCAGACAAGTTTTGTCGGACAAGGTTACCTTCATGTTATAAAACAAATTTCCAATTCCCATAGTTAAAAAAAAATTACAAGAGCCCGGGCAATCGGCATTTTTCGGTGCTTGCCGAACGAAAAAGCGGCCGAATCGAGAAAAATGGCAGAACAAAAGTTTTCGAACTCGTTACGGACAGGCGCCTCACGAAGTATAAAATATGTGGTAATCACCACATGAAATCGGCGTGGGTTTTTTTTTAAACATTTTTTTAACACACTTTTATTTGAGGTAGGTAGCAGAGGACCTTTATTTTTTTAGCATAATATTTTAGTTAATTAATGTCCTGTATTTTCCTTTCCAAAAAATGGTCACCGTATGCATTCCATATGTGAGAACAATATTCCACGCAGGGACGATTAAATAACTTATATATTAAAAGAAGATATATTTGCTATTAAAATCCTTACGACAACGACGCAAAAATATTAAATAGAACAACTTTCTTAGTCAAGCTAAAAATATTAGTATTCCACTTCATATTATTTTCAACCTCTACTACTAAAAGTCTAACAGATTCATTCTCTTCAAGATCAGTTTTTACGGATTAGGCTTTGATAACCTAGAAGAACAGCAAAGTTAGTTTTGGCCGTGTTGAATTCAAAATTGTTAGAAACCATATTCATAACTGTTTTTAAATTGATGTTTAATGACCCTATGAAATTTGGCCTAGTGTCATTAAGCGCTACCGGTGAGTATAGATTACGTGTTTCATGAGAAGCATAAGCAAAACTATCTTTCATTTTTTTTTAACTTATTTTTGACGACTTAAGAAGCTCATAATATTAAAATTAATGTTCAAATATTTAAGCAACAATCAGCAAGATTGATATGGGTTTGTAATTTGCTGGATCCGTTTTACGCACCTTTTCTGGAACTGACTGTACACTACTAATTTTTTCAAAAAATCCCCTTTATGATATATGACAAATAGACAATTTTAGTAAGGATTGATGTTAATTTCTATATCTCGGTATCTATAGATGGCTTCTGAGTCTAAATTAATAACCGCTGGTGTACCCCAAGGCTCAGTTTTATCTCCCACTTTATTTTTAATTTATATATCAACGAACTGTTACAAATCACCAGTAGCCCAACAAATAGTTTTGCAGATGATAGTACACTGCACAAGTCATTCGTCCCCCTATCTTCAAAGGGTAAAATGCATGGACGAATAAATCCCGCCCGGAGAGACGCTGCCATAAATGTAAACGAGAACCTAAACAAAGTCGCCGATTGGGGTGACAAAAATTTGGTCAATTTTAATTCCAACAAAACACAGCTATTGATTGTTTCCAGATCAAAGACCGAGTTTCCCAACGATATTTCAATTAATATGTGTAACGACCAAATAGACGAATGTGAAAGCATTCGTTTATTGGGAGTCACAATATCCAATGACTTACTCTGGAACGATCATATAATGGCCATGGCAAAGAGCGCGTCAAGAAAACTCAACCTCCTCAACAGATGTAAAAAATATTTTACTTCGCATCAATTACTCCATATTTATAAGTCCTGTATTCGTCCCTGTATGGAGTATTGTTGTCAAGTTTGAGACGCTGCATTTGTTACTATTCTGGCTCTTTTGCACTCTGTTCAAAAGCGAGCTATACGAATTATTGGTGATCGAAATTTAACATTAAATCTTGATTCCCTACAACATCGTCGCACTGTTGCTGATCTCGTTGTTTTTTATAAATATCGTCACCAGCAGTGCTCGGATGAAATCAGGTCCATAATGCCTCAGACATATGTTTTTCCTCGTTTTACTCGTCAATCGGTTTGTGCAGGCGGTCGGACTGTCGAGATTACTCACTGGCATGGTAATAAAATGCAAAGGGATTTCTTTGTGCGTACATCGTACAAATGGAATGCTTTGCCCCCGAATCAATAGTCTCGAGTGCCTTCAATCCACAAAGATTTAAAAAAAAGCGTCCACCTATACCTCAAGATGCATGTTGTTGTCCTAGGTCTTAAAAAATAGCTATGTGTTGTTGTGACACATTTTGTAATTCCTACTACACAACACTTTTTATTAAAAAAAAAATATTTTAAAAATAACTGAAGGAATACTATCTGGCCCAGATGCCTTATTAGTATTAATTTGTAACAGCAATTTCCAAATTATATTTTTACGAAAAATGAACCGCTCATTTTGATAGAAACTACAGGAATTGGATTAGCTTGCAAATTAGGTTCCACTAATGACTTTTTAAAAATTGCGGTGAGTGCTCAGCAAAATTAATAGCTTTTCCGTAATAAAAAATTTTTCTCTGCATCTATTATAGTCCCTGGGCCGGTGCCGATTTCATGTGATGATTACCACATATTTTATACTTCGTGACGCGCCTGTCCTTAACGAGCCCGAAAACATTTGTTCTGCGATTTTTCTCAAATTGGCCGCTGTTGCGTTCGGCAAGCTCCGAAAAATGCCGATTGCCCGCGATCTTGTAAATTTGCTACCACATTTTTTTTCAACTGTGGGGGATGGAAATTTGTTTAAGAACATGAGGGTAAGCTTATCTGACTAAAATGTGTCTGGTATTGTCGAGTCCGACAACTGACATTTTTGATGTTTGGGTGTCGAACTAGTCATTTCATCAACCGGAGTCAGAATGAGATTTTAAAGAAAAAAATATAATCGATATGAAAAAAAATAAATCGTATTTTGTTTTATGTTATTTTCGCGATAAATAAGATAAAATACACTGAGTATATTAGTGCTTGTGCTAGTAGTTGTGTTAGTGTTTGTGAAAATAAAAGTGTAGTGAAGATAGAAGTCGTACAATTATATAATTGGTGAGATTGTATTTTAAATGTCCTGTAACCAGGCGATCGGCAGATAAAATTTAACCTTTTATTGCTTTGATGTAATAAATTTGTTTTGTATTGTCTGGTAACAAGAAATGTAAAATTTCGTTTTAGTTGTTGGTAAGAATTTCGAATTTAGCCCTTTATCTGTACTCTTCAATTTTGTTAGTATCTTTTGTGTCCCCATTTTTTGCTTTCCCCTTATCGTGCTACTGTTGCATGCAACCTGCTATCGTGTTTTTGTGAGAGATACCCAGTTTTTTTTTTACTGTGTAGTGTTGAAATTTATCACTACATCGAAAAAAATAAACCTGACATATTGTTTCTTACCGATACAATGTCATCGAAATTGGATCTCGATAAATACCGGATGCCTAGTTACGAATTGGAACATTCCTTTTATAACAAGCATAGTGTCTGTGTATTTGTTCGAAATTCACTTTCATGTATGAGAATTAAAGCTTACGAGTTGAACTCTAAGCACCATAATTCTCTAGCACTAAAGATCTCAGGTGTTGATGAAACTATGTTTATAATAGGATTATACAGATCCCTAAGTCCACCACCCCCCCTTCCCCCCCCAGGATGTCCATTTTCGATCAAATATCAAACAGATTTGCGTCCATTAACATCCTTAGAACGCATGTTGTTGTGGGACCTTGGTCTTAAAAGGTTTTTATGTGTTGTTGTGACACATATTGTAATGCCTACTACACATCACATTTTATTAAAAAAAAAAAAAAAAAAAAAATCTAGACAAGATTACCACGAACTACGCCAAAGCAAGACTGGCCATTCTTGGAGACTTTAATATTCATAATAAAGAATGGCTTAAGTATTCATCGCGCACTGATGACGCAGGAAGACAAACCGAACTAATCCTCGCAGATTATCACGGTTTGACGCAAATGATAGAGTGTCCCACTAGAATCCCAGATAATTAACATCATAACAATAGTTTGCGGGATCTGTTTTTGACAAACGAACCAGATACTACGAAGACAAAAGTTGAACAACCCCTCGGAACATCGGACCATCTGCTAATATCAGCAATAGTGCAATTTACATGAGAATTATAAACGCGCTGACTGGGAGGGACTGAGAAAATTTTATGAAGAGACACCTTGCAAAACTATTTGTTGTGGATGTGGATGTTGATGAGGCGGTGAGGAATAAACGCAAAGCATTTAAGACGTATAACACAAATAAAACACCTGAAACCCATAGCGCCCATAAGAAAGCCAGAAATATTAGTAAATACAAAATAGACTTAGACAAAGACGCGTTTATCCAGAAAAAAGCAAAGAAATTCGGCGAGCACCCATCTGGCTCACGTAGTTTCTTTCAGGCAGTTAAATCAGTCCAGAGCAATTTTACTCGATCCTCTATTCCAACATTAGTTCTGATTAACATTCCCGTAAGCGACTCGAAAGAAAAGGCGGATCTTTTGGGTCGTATTTTCGCAGAAAACTCAAACATAGTTGAACCTCCCCATTCTCCTACACTAATTTTCCCAGTTGTAACGAAAATGAAGCCAATTATTTTTCGTTGCAATATTGTACGGAAAATGCTTCTTTCTATCAATATCAACAAATCTGCTGGCCCCGAAGGTATTCCACCGCTCATTCTTAAAAACTTTGCTAGGCAACTAGCTCCAATTTTAACAAAAGTTTTCTATTTATCTTATAATTCCCGATTTTTTCCCGCATATTTCCGAATCCCGCATATTTCCCGATTTTTGGAAGCTGGGCAGCGTTCAACTCATATCAAAGAAAGGCAGTAAGATAGACCCTAACAATTATAGACCAATTGCAATTCTGTCGGTTTTGGCTAAAATATTTGAAAAATATGTTAACTACAATCTAATAGATTATTTGGAAATGTCGCGAATTATTGATGATAAGCATTCAGTATTTCACTTAACATTTCTAAAGCATTTGATAATGTGTGGCATAAAAATCTCCTTGCTAAATAAAAATGTTATGGCATAGACCATCTTACTGTCTCATGGATTCATAGTTTTCTTACAGGTCGCCAATTTCATGTTAATTTAGATGGTATCACATCCAATATTTTCACAACCAATTCTGGGGTTCCCCAAAGTTCTGCACTCTCACCAACCTTGTTTCTTCTATACATTAATGATTTACTTATTTTCCATCCATAGTTTTGCTGATGACAGCACATTGCATGCATCACATGCATCTCCAAAATTTCGATCTAATACTGCAGTTACCACTGATTGATTCTATCAACAAAAACCTGGATCGTATAATGGAATGGGGTGATCGCAATCTTGTTTCACTTAATCCAACCAAAACCAAACTATGCCGTCTTTCACGAATAGAGCGACATTAAAATTTCCCTATTAAGACAAACAATGAGGAATTTTTTTTTTTATTTTAATTTATTTATTTCCAAAAAAAAGCAAGCTTTTAAAATACATGGAAAAAATGAGAGCATTATTGTATATGAATTGATCTCATTTATATTTAGGAAAAACTTAAGTAATTAATTAGGATATTGCATTATTATATTATATTATTAAGCTAGTTTATAGAATATTATACTGTTGTTAAGTTATGTAATTAATTAATTATGTTATGTTAATAAATTATTTTATTTAAAAAATTATATAGTTTGTTGTATTAAATTCATTCCTAAGAGCTTAAGCTAAGATTCTGTAATTTTGTAAGTATTAATTAAGTTGTGGCTCTGGTGGTGATATGTTAATTTAAAGTAGGACGATGATAATTGTATTGCATTCTGTAAGTAACTTCGGATTATGAGCAAATGTATAAGTAGAAGCCCATATGTGCACGACTGTCACCAACATATGTGAACGAAATTTAATCAACAGTTTAGTGCATTTATCATACTCACGGATAAAATCCACATATAACATTTTCTTAAGTTCGGTTTTAAATTTGGAGATGGGCAGACATTTGATCCTATTGGGAAGGGCATTATATAAAGATAAACCTTTATAAAATATGCTATTTTGCGAATGTCAATGTTAGTGGTAAAATCATGATTAACTCTAATTAAACCATGAATTGCTTTATATATAATTAGCATATATTCAAAATCAATTAGTTTAGATACCGGCAGCACGTTTTCCGAATATAGTAATTTCGTAGGATATAGGAGCGGCAGGCAATATAAAGATTTTAGTGCTTTGTTTTGAACGGTTTGTACTTCTTTTAACTTGGTAGCACTAGTGGCTCCCCAAATTACGATTAAGTATAACAGATGAGAATGAATGTGTGCGAAATAGATGTTTAGTAATACGTCTTTCAGAATAAATTTAGACACACGCCACATGGCTGCCGAGAGGACTGCTATTTTTGATTTGATTGTCTCGACGTGGCCTGACCAGTTCAAATTAGAATCGATAGTAAGTCCGAGATAATCTATTGAATCTGATTTAGAAATTCTCTCGCTATACAAGTAAAGATTGTTCTGGATTGAAGGTGTGCTTCGATTAAACGTAATGAACGTAGTTTTGCTTATGTTTATGCGCAATCTATTAGAATTTAGCCAATTAGATAAGACAGACAAGTCTGACTCCATTTCACTAATAAGTACTTCATTATTAGGTGATCCGTAGGTTAGAGCTATGTCGTCGGCAAACAACTGCAGTTTACCAAAGCAGCCTAGTTTGAAAATATCGTTCATATAAATAAGGAAAAGCATTGGCCCCAATATCGATCCTTGCGGTACGCCACACTTTACTTTAAGTTTATTCGATTGAGTATCGCTTAATTGAACGTATTGAAGACGATCTTTTAGGTAGTCACAGAGAAGTTTCAAAACAAAACCTGTTATCCCAATTTTAATAAGCTTTATTTTTAGAATATCAAAGTTTACACAATCGAATGCTTTCATTAAGTCAATAAATAAATATCCTGTTATTTTTTTATTTGTCAAATTTCTATGTATATTTTCCACGAGATAGAGTGAGGCAGATGCAGTACTACATTTTGTTTGGAATCCAAATTGATTTTTATTAATTATATTATTTTCATCAAGATACTTTGATACTCTAGTTAAATTTGCTCGTTCATATATTTTCGATATAATCGGAAGGACGGATCTGGGTCTATAGTTTGTTTTATTGGTTTTGGAGCCAGATTTAAATATTGGAGTAATTTTAGCAATTTTGAGTTTGGATGGGAATGAAGAGGTTATGAAGTAGGGTTTCTCAAACGGGATCCCGGGATCCCGTTTTCCCGGGATCCCGGGAGTAAATTTTCATCCCGTTTTGGGATCCCGGGTATCCCGCTAATTTTTATTAACATATTTTTTACTTTTTTCAAAGATATTAAAAATTTTCTCACTGGAAAATGGAGTAGTTTTTAATTCTTTTCCCCTCTGTAGTAATTAATTTCGTTCAAAATTAGGAAAATGTTTTTTGACACATATGGTGTCATGGTTTTTTTGCGAGGTTTTTTTTTTGACACATATGAACACAACAAATTAAAACCAATAAAACTTAAAATAGGTAGATTTTTCTGAGAAATCTACCTAAAACTTGCGCTTCATTTCTCTTAATTTATGTTTAATGGTTCTCTTATGAAGGCGATTAATAGAGGAACGAGACATGTTTACAATGTGATTTGCAATGTCGTCTGGATTTATTCCATTGTTAGCACGAGTAACTGAGTTTGAACCATCCAGCTTCCGAAGAAGATTCCAAGCTGCCCTAATAGAATAGAAAAAATCAATGTTTTCAACAGCGTTAATCCACTTTTGTTTCCTCGCGGTGTCCAGTGAGTATGTTAAGTCATCAACCACGTCTGCCTCACCACTACTAAGGTGCGCCTCAAATAATAAATATATCGCTCTCTCTACTCCAACCAGGAATATATTCTTCACCGGAAGTCTCTTGGGATGCATTTCTTTGCAGTTAAAATGACGGTTCCTACAAACCTATCGTAATTTTTAGGAATGGGTTAGATCTAGTGAACCACTGCATCCAACTCCGACCCATATTTAGCCCAGCCAGTTTTGTGAAAATTGCATCTAGGTTGAGGATAAGAGTTTACGTGTGGGATTTGAATACCTACCTCAAAAATTATTGAACGATGTTGGGAGCGTGGCAAACCTTGTAGGACAGCCCTAGATATTGCAATAGGGTTACGTTGTTCGTTTTTTGTGGAAGAACAGAGGTTGGGATTGTAATAACTTGGCCATCTAGCAGATCTAAAGGTTTTCATGTCTTTCGTATCATATACCAGAAACATGTTGTCGATTGGTCCCGTCAGTTAGTTGTATGCCATTGGGATTGTTATTTGAGTAGGACCACTGATTGTGATGGCTATTAAAGTCACCAACCTATATTGCTGGGTGGTGAAATAATGGTAGAGTATCAGCTGGCCACGCTGTATTTAGTGGTTTATTTACGTTAACAATCTTCGTGATCGATATATCAACAACAATAAGATGTATATCGTTGTCCGTCTGGTGTCAGTAAATGGGTGCAATTCATGATTTCTGACTTAATATACGTGCCAGATCCATATGTTTGATGGTAAACAGCACTAATTAGTTTATAACCAACAATTTTTCCTCTAGAGGTAAGTTGATCTTCATCTGTTGCATGCGTTTCCTGCCAGAATTACAACGTTGATATCGAAATAATAACTTTAATAACGTTCAGTTTTTGACTTGCTAATGCTTTCAATGTTCAATTGCAAAATACGGACTGAGGGTCCAATATTTTTTGTCTTATGGTGCTGAGAAATACCGTTGTTATTGTGATTTTGGTTTGTTTGTTTCACAGAACATGTATCATATGAAGTTAAAAACATCATAAAAAATTGATAATTTTTGAAGCAACTAAGCAGAGTACAAATAATTTAGATTATACAATGCACCGACATCTTTTGAATCGGAAAGAGCTTTTTCTGCGGCAGGACATTTCGTCACGAAAATTCGGACAAAATTGAAAGATGGCGCCATTGACAACCTAATTTTTTGAAAAATTGTTTAAAAATTAGTATTATGAATTTATTTTTGATTTGTTTTTAGAAGAATACACTTTTATATTTAATTTTTGAAGTTCTTCTAATGAAAAATAATGGAAATTTAAAAATCAATAGCGCATTTTTTGTGCTGTTTTAATTTTGCACATTTTTCTACCACCTAATTTGAAAAATCTAGCTTTTAGTGTTTCCCGGGATTTCCCGGGATCCCGGGAATTTGACATTTTTTGTCCCGGCTTCCCGGGATTTGAATTTCTACGGGAAATGAGAAACCCTATTATGAAGGCTTGGTTTATACTATCCACTAAAGAAGGTAAAATATAATGTTGGTTTCTCTTGATAAATTTAACAGAAATATTGTCAGAGCCTTTCGCAGTATTATTGTCCAATTGAGAGATGTAGCTTTTAATTTCATCCACTGATACAGGCGCAAAGTCAGAGAGTATTGGCGGGTTGCTAGGGATGCTATCTTGAAGCTCGGAAGTAATTGAATTATTAGCCGCTGAGCATGAATATGCAATTTCCTGGCCAATGTTTTGAAAAAAATCATTAAATTCGTTTGATATTATCTGTTGTCTTCACATAAAATATTGTTGACAATTCATCTCACTAAATAAAGTTTCGATAAGGTCCAATAAAAACGCTTCATTTACTATTTTTAAACAAATCAAAACGAATTGTTTCGATTATTTTTCTCTGGTGGGAAGGAACAGCGAATATTTTCGAATATTTTCGGCCTACTTAATATATTAATTTAAAACAAAAATTCACATACAAAATTATGTGAAAATGCAATTTGCAAATAGTAAAAATGTCCGTTTTCATTGATAAATGATTGCATGTTTATGTTTATTTGTCAAAAATAAATTACAAATTTATAACATTTATGCGCCTACTAAGATGAAATAATATTTTATTATGTATTATTATGCTTGCTGTATGAAATAATGTTACTATTTCTGTTCGTTAAATTGTCTGCTAAATACAACTCGTCACCAAATTATTAGTCGATTATTTTTCAACAATTAAAATTAAACCTCAAATGACATTCGTAATAATGCTTATGAAAAATAATCGACTATTATTTGACGACTCGTGATATTATATATGACTATTAAATTAATAGGAACATATTCCAGTTTGGAGTTACTATTATAGAGAATTTCATAAATTCAAGACCATAGATATCTCGGCTTTTTATAGTTTTCTTTTAGGAGGTTCTTGTAATAATTTCTTTTATTAGTATTTATGAGCTTTTTGGTTGATGATTTTAAATTGAGAAACATTTGAGAAAAATAGGTGTTGCTCGGATATTTTATTTTTAATTTGTAGAAGACGTAACGTTTTGAAACACGCATGATGTAATAGTTACTAGCACAAAGGAACGATCTAATTACAAGAAGCCTTGGTTTGACAAGGAATTGAGTGAACTCCTTGTCAAACCAAGGCTTCTTGTAATTAGATCGTTCCTTTGTGCTAGTAACTATTACATCATGCGTGTTTCTTTTTACTTCTAAGCAAAGTCTTTCATAGAAATCGTCAAATGACTTATGGGAAAAGGAAAAATTAGAAACAAACTCGTATAATTCGTAACTCGTAGCTCATAGAATTTTATATGGATTTTTTTTGTTCTTCTTTGTTTCAATACAGAATAAGAGATATCTGTGATCGCTTAGCTCAGAGTCACCATAAAATGTGTAAAATATGTTACGTTTAGAAGAGATTATATGGTCGAGTGAGGTACGAATTAAACTTTTACGAGTGTAATATTCAAGTGATGTTTTATTAATTATGGGAAAGAAAGATGAGGCTAGGATACACCGGTATTTGAGAACGACGTTGTCATTGGTATCGAACAGATTTATATTAAAATCCCCTAAAATTATCGAGTTGGGATACAGTTTTAATTTCGTTTCTAGGAATTCAAGGAAATCCGTGGCATTTGCCTTGGGAGGTCTATAAAAGGCCATAAACGTTGTTTTGATTGCTTGGCAGTAAAATGCCATAAAATCACATTCAGAATTAGTTTCACTAGATAGAAGCTTAGGACCAAGAGCTTCTTGTACAAAAATTGAAATACCACAACGCGCATGTTTCGCCGATATAACCGGGTGAGTATGATGAAAACTTAGGTACCCATTAATGTTAATAAATTTTGTAATATCATTGGTTAAAAATGTTTCCACCATAACAATAATGTCAACTTGCACATATAGGTTAAATAATAGGTTTTCAAAACGTTCAACTTTGTTCTGTAATCTATTGATGTTTATGTATAGTATCGTCGTTCCACTGAGTTTATCTGTTTTAATAGTATGCTCATAATCCGAAATATTTAAAAAATGCTTACCCCGATGTTGATGGTTAGGATCGCTAAATACTTGATCCATATTCAGTACAGTATGTGTACGGTAGCAATTAAAATATCAGCTGTTTACTAATTTTAGGTTTGACAAACAAAGCAATAAACTTATTTACGTAACCAAGAAAAGAAAAAATGATTGATATTACTTTATCATATAAAAACCAATTAATTTATGAATGGCTTATTTCTACTTTTGTTACACAGTTCCTAATTATCTTACACTTTTCAGATATTAGTTAAAACACTTACAGGAAGGAACTAATCTTTGTTTTAGCTTATTTTTCTTACACTATTTAAACTATTTTTTTAAGTCTAGAATAAGAAATTAATTTAAATTCAATTGATATCACTAAAGAAAGAACACAAAATGTTTATTTCAATGCTAGAAATTTTTGCTTGACACTTAGTCTCAGACTGGTTTCGATTATTTAGATTATATTTTAATTTGCCGTTTGTTGTGGGTTGGATTTGTATCTGTTAGATTCAGTGATGTGAGTGATTTTTTGATGTCATTAAATGATGTGATTGATATTGATGATTTATCTTCTTATTTTAACTCGTACATCCATTGATGTACCGTAAATTAGAAATTACGTTTTTCTTCTTTAGAGCTCGTAGTTGTTTCATTAATTATAAGTTATATGGGGTTAATCTTTCATTTATATAAATGTTTGAATTTTTGTCTGTTAAACTCGGATAGAATTGTGTTAGAAGAAGTGGCCCATTGGTTTTTAGTTTTGACATGAATTCGCTCTTGGCTTCGTAAGATTGGAATTTTAAGATGACATGTAGATATTTGTTCACTTCATTATTCTCGTTGGTAGTTGTGAGAAATTTGTTGTATGATGAAAAAATAAAGTTTCGATCGAAATTTAAGATGTTACATAATTTGATAACAACATCTTGAGGTACTGTATTTTCAACTGGTAATCCCGCAACTATCACGTCGTTTGCTATAGTATTTTGCTGCAAAGTGTTTAAAATTGCTTTGACCTTATCCATTTCCTTTGTGCTTGTGGATGATATGTTTTCTATCGTTTCAACTCTTTGTAGAATGGCTTTGTTTTCAGCTGTCAGGCCGTGTATTGCCTGGTTAACGATTTCGAATTTTGATGAGTGGTCGAGAAGTTTATTGTGGTTTGCAGCTAACATGGCCATGAAGTCTTTGTTTGTAGGCTCCTCGAGTTCAATAAGATCTGCAATTGCTTGATTGTTCAGATTTGTGCTACGTGTTCTTTTCCTAGCTGCCATCTTTGAACTCTACGAATCGAATACGCAATGATTAATTTTAATTTTTTTTGCAGCTTGATATAAGCATTATAGTATTATTTTTCAGGGCACTGAGATTATATCTAGCACTTTAAATTGAAAAAAAAAAATCACTTGTTAACTACTTTCTGTATTCCAAGAATGAAATTATAATTATATACTATAGAGTTTAACTTGAAATTCGTAATGATGCCGAAAAGAAAATGGAAGATCAATATTATATATGCACTTTATTTTTTTCCCCAATTTTGCGAATGTGGATTGTATCACTTGACGAAAATATTGAATTATTGTTACTTGTATTGTTTTATAAACTACAGACCTTTTTTAATAATTTAGAATCACTAATTGAGAAGTTATATTAAAAATTCAATTCCACAACAAGAACGTACGTCTTGCTCAAGCGCCATTTTTAAAATTGCGTGGGGTTGAATCAGTTAGACTTCTTGGAGTGGATATTCAAAATAACCTGAAATGGAATAAACATGTGTTCAACCTTACTAAATCTGCAATGCAAAAATTAGGATTCTTGAGTTGATGTAATAGTTATTTACATATCGAGGGCTGAAAGTAGAAGATTACGCCAGCGGTTCATATCGAAGCCCGACGCGCAGCAAGGGCTTTTATTGAACCAAGGGCGTAATCTTCCTTTCAGCCTGAGTGTATGTACAACGTTTTACGCACAACTGCACAACTTTATTCAAGTATAAATCAATTTTTGAATTTTTTAAGCTCGCTAGACATTTTGAAAATTATGGTAAACATGGCATGATTTTCTCTATAAACTTCATACAATAATTTATTTGTTTGTTCTAATTTTATGAATATTTTACGGGCGATTATTTTACGGGCGGTAAAGTAGAAAAATATATTAATATTTCATATAGCAACGGGATTTTATTTTACGGATGTAAAGTTCAACTTTTAGCCACGATAACTAGGATGTAAAATGTGTTTTACGATTCGTTTGTGCGTAAAAAATATTTCAATCCTGATCAAATTTTGCTAATCTTTAAGTCCTTTATTCGTCCATGTATGGAATACTGCTTTCATGTTAGGGGAGGTGCTTGTCAGTCAACAATAAAATGTCTAGACTCTGTACAGAGAAAAGCAATACGGTTGATTGGTAATGCCGAACTAACGGACGAGCTTGATTCACTCCAGCACAGAAGAAATGTGGGTGAATTGTACAATCGACAAACAAGAGCTGCCGAGTTATCCCATCCGTTTGCGGTACAAATACATCGTTGTAGAACTGTGTCCTTCCAGAACGACGATTTTAATAGAGTGGCCAAATTGTGGAACTCAATGTCCTCCTCTATATTTTCCGATGAATTTTCCCCTCAGGCATTTAAAGAAAATGTCCATCGTCATTTAAAACAATTAGTATAGTTATCCCTAAATCCTCATTCCTTCTTTTTTCTTCATCTCCTTCCTTTATAGTTGACATGGTATCTTATCATATTCAAAGAGTCTGAATAATGAATATTTCATATTTAGTATGCTAAACATGCCTAACTAATTAATAAAAAAAAAAGACAATAGCAGACAAATTTTTGTTGGACCAGGTGGACCCTCGTGTTCTAAATCGAATTTCCAACACCAACAGCTAAAAAAAAATTTTACAAGATCCCGAGCAATCGGCCTTTTTCGGAGCTTGCCGAACGCAAAAGCGGCCGATTTGAGAAAAATCGCAGAACAAATGTTTTTGGGCTCGTCAAGGACAGGCGCCTCACGAATTATAAAATATGTGGTAATCATCACATGAAATCGGCGCCGGCCCAGGGACTATTAGTTTTTTACATAATATATTTTTTTCTATTCGGTTTTCATCAGTTTTATTTAGGTTATACTTTAGAATAGTATATTTTCCTACAAGAGATGAAAACATTTTTTTTTTTGTGAGTAAACATTTGTTCACGAGACGCGCTAGCGTCGAGTGAGACATGTTTACGAACGAAAAACGTTTTTATCTCGCGTAGGAAATGCAATATTTTCTATGATACTAATATATAATCGATATTTACTATAAATTATAAAGTTATAAATCGACAACAAAACATTCAAAAGTGAGTGAGTTTACTTTTCGCATAGAAAATAGCATATTAAGAAACTAGTTTCATAATCGCGCGGGTCGTTTTCTAAAAGATAAGTGCGATAAAACGTCTTATGAAACGAGTTTTTTATACTATTTTTTCTATTTTGCATTTTTTTGTCTTGAAATTTTAAAAAATGTGTATTTTATTAAAAAATAGTCAATTTGAAATTTTGTTATTATTACTAATTATTTTAATTAATTAAAATATTTAACACCAATTTAGATATTCTTATTAATTTTATTTACATAATTATTCGTTTTAATGGTCACTGACGATTGTCTGACAAATGTGACCAACCTTGAAAGACAAAACTTTGCGTATCGTAATGAAGACCATTTCGATACGCATTTGGGTATCGAAATGACTTTATTTTAGACGCAAAATAGAAAAAAGAGTTTTTTAAATTTTATTACTTCTTTATATTTACTCGAAACTCATAGATCAGCCTTCGGAACGATCAATTCGAATAAACTTGCGCATCTCCAGGTGTATTATTTCTAAAAAATTGGAAGCAGAAATTTTTGAATTAAAGATATCTCTAAGTCCGTGCCAATCTGCAGCTTTATAATCCCAAACAAGACCAGGATTAGTTTTAAACGGCTTAAGAACTTGTAAATTTAAATGTGTGGAAATCAAATTATGATGTGATCCACCTAAGGTTCTGATACTTTTAATTGTACCAACGATACATTGTTATACCTGGGGTTAGGTTGATTTAAATAAAACACTTAAACTTTGTTCATAAAATATTGAAGAACTTTTTATTTAATTTCAATTTAACCACTTTAGTTTTAAGTTTTGTTTTATGAATTTATGTGTAAAATGATTATTTTATTTCATTTTTTTTTTGTATTGACACTTTTATTCGTTAGTAACTGTTTTTTTTCAACACACGTATGGTTAACAATTATTAAATTAAAACTTTATTTTTAAGCTATAAAACTCGTTTTACTCGTCAATCGGTTTGTGCAAACAGTCGAACTGTCGAAAGAAATCCTCTTTGTCCGTAGACAGCATAAATGGAATGCTATGCACGAATCAATAGTCTGGGGGACGTTCAATTCACAAAAGTTTAGAAAAAGCGTGCGCCAACACCTCAGAACGCATGTTGTTGTAGAACCTAGACCTTAAAAGGTATATATGTGTTGTTGTGACACAAATTGTAATTTCTATAACAACACTTTTTATTAAAAAAAAAATTCTTTGGAAATTATTAGAGGTTGAAAAAGTTTAAATTTTTGTATTTTTGATTTTGTTATATGTAATTTTTTCGATAATTTTAGAATTTTGAAAAAAGATTTTTTGAATTTTTGATTTGGAAAAAGTAAATTTTTTATTTTGTAATAATTTTTGGAATATTTTTGAATTTGAAAAAATGTTCCTAATTTTTGATTTTGTAAGAATTTTCGAAATATTTTTAGAGTTTTGAATTAATTGATTTTGTATTAATTTTTGGAATTTTGCAAAAAGTTTGTATTATTGATTTTGTTATAATTTTTGCGATATTTTAAGTATTTTTGGAAAAGTTTTTTGAATTTGGAATTTTTAAATATTTTGGAATTTTGAAAAAAATTCCAATTTTTGATTTTGTACTAATTTTTGGAATATTTTTAGAATTTTGAATAAAGTTTGTATATTTGATTTTGTTATAATTTTTGCAATACTTTTAGAATTTTGGAAAAAGTTTCAATTTTGGATTTTGTATAACCTTAGAATTTTGAAAAACGTTTGTATTTTAGATTTTGTTATAATTTTTACAATATTTTAAGAATATTGGAAAAAGTTTCAATGTTTGATTTTGTTATAATTTTTGAAATATGTATTTTTAGAATTTTGAAAAAATTCAATCTTGGATTTTGTAATAATTTTTGCAATAGTTTTAGAATTTTGAAAAAATTTAAATTTTTGATTTTATTATAACTTTTGGAATCTTGAAAAAAGTTTCAATTTTCGATTTTGTTGTAATTTTTGCAATATTTTTAGAATTTTGGAAAAACTTTGAATTTTTGGTTTTATTTATTTTTTAGAATATTTTTGGAATTTTCAAAGAAATATGAATTTTGGATTTTAAAATATTTTCTCGAAAATTTAAATGGAGAGGTTTTTGAGTAGTTTGGTAAATGTATCATATTCAGTATCATATCACTAAATAATGTTTATTTATGATCTGTTATAATTTTCCGACAACGTATTGTTGTTTCGTGTTTGTTTTGTAATAAATTTCTAAACAGAGATTAAAAAATACATGTACTTTAACAAAGAGTTTTATGTTGATATACATCGCTGCACAAAACTAAAAACAATGTCCTCATAAAAGTTTTTTACCGAAAACTATATCAAAATCCTTAACCCAGCCGAAGTCTTGAAATCTCAGAGCTTGAGATTTCAGCCTCTTTATATTAAATTAAAATTTCTTAAAAAATATTAAAATTACAAATACTTTTACTATATTATGTTGTTTGTCTATGTGCTACGAACTACGATATCAATTTGCCATATCTATGTTTTTGTCTACAAGTTGTTAAAGGTGTCAAAATGAAGTCTACTTTCCTAAATTTTAATTTTTTAACAGTTTATACACAAAAAATAAATGCGCAAAAATTTGAGTATTTTGCTTTTACTTGTTAACTTTTAACTGAATTTTCCACTGCACTAAAATTTATAAATTTTGGCGATATTCAGACAATATGGTTGATTTGAAATAGAAAGACTTTCTCTAGGTATTTATTATTCGTTATTTATGTATTAATTATTATTTCTTAATTAATTAATTATAAATTAATTAATTATTAATTAATTAATTATTTTTTATTAATCGTTATTTATTCAAAAAGTAGGCTAGCTGTCAAATAGAACGGCTGTGTATTTTTCGATCAACAATTTTTTCAAAAAATAATAATAATAAATAAACATCATTTATTCATTTATATTTCTTTTATATTTATTTAATAATACTAATTATCACTACTTATCTTTTTTAATTTTAGGTAAGGAAAATAATCAATTTGAAAAATTAATTGATGAACTAGATTTAACAACAAAAACATCAACAAAAATTTAGATCCCTAGATTCAGGAAATTCAGGAAAATAAAAATAAGATAAGCTTCTTAATATATTTAATTGTTATTCACATATTAAGAATTTAGTGTATAATTATTATACATAATCTGTTAAATTTGAATTGTTTATTGTAAACATAATATAATAAACAATTCGAAATATTCGTAGACGGTAAGATACAACAATTGTTTATTTTTATTTGTTGTTGATTTGTTGAACCGTTGTGCATGTCTTTGAACCATTAATTAATTATCCTTTGTTTAGATTGACGATTTTGACAGTTAAACTTAGACTTAGTATCAAGTTATCCAGCTGTTAAAATTGTCAATTTAGATATCAATTTTGATCTATTTTTTGGTTGTTTGTTGGAATTTATTTTGAGGATTGTTTTCAGATTTATTTTGAGATTTAACTGTAATTTAAAATGGCGAACTTGTCTATCAATTTTGATAATATAAGAGGATTGAACGTCAATCTAAATGCAGTGCACCTCTATCTTGAGAATCTTAAGCCTGATATTCTTTTTTTAACGGAAACGATTATCAGCGCGAGAGCTGTATCGTTAGACAAAACTAAATATATTTGTCCTAACTATGAGCTTGAATTCTACTTGAAGCATGGTGTTTGTGCGTTTACTAGAAATTCTGTACCATATGTGAGAATAAATAGTTTTGAATTGAATTCAAAATTTCAAAATATGGTTTCCTTTTAGATTACATGCTTTAATTAAACTCTGTTTGTCTTTGGATTGTATCGCTCGCCCAACTCACCGGAGAACATAGATAAGGCATCACTTTATAATACCATTCTTTAGAAAGATGACGAACATCACCTTTTATGTCTAACCCGTGTCTAGATACAGTAACAAACGACCCTTCTCTATTTTGAAAATGTTCGCTTCCTTTTTTTATGATTTCAATGCGAACATTATCAGAGACGAGTATATTCCAATGTGATACATCTCTTAAGTCCTGAAGTGATTCACCCATGCAAATACAGTCTTCAATAGTAGAAGCATTAGCAGCATTATCCCTGTCATATCCCTAGTATTTCGTTCTAATTCGTCATCATCATAGGTTATCATTATTAATTCTGTATTGTCGCTGTTACTTTCGAAGATGAGCCAATATTCTCTGAAACATTCGTTGCATCAACGTAAGAATCAGTTTCTTTTGATGAACCTTGGATATCATCGGGTTTTGTAACATATTTATAGATGGATCCTGATATGCTCTGAACTCCATCTATTTTAGCCTGTTTGGTCTTTCTCTGCTGGAACCCACTTTTTCTTTAAGAAGTGTGAACTCCTCGTGGCATATTTATTTTTTGGGATATTTGCTAAACGAAATCTAAAAAAATATTTTTAATTATAGTAGGTATCAGTAAAGCATTAATTCTAAATATATTTGTAGGATACATATATGTCTAGTTCATAATAAGTACACTGTGTTAACGACTAAATACACCGCCAAGAAAATTAATTTATTTAAATTTCCTTGTAACAACTTATTTTATATAATATTTGATAAAATGGAATATACAAATCATATATCTAAAATTATAAGGAACTATTTTAAAAAATATGAGTATAAAGTCCTAAAAGATATTTTATATAAAGAATTGAAACCAAAATTAAATATCCAATTAGAATCATGCTCAATAATTTACAAAATTAAATGTAATTTTTGTGAAAAATTTTACATCGGGAAAACCGGAAAATGTTTTAAAGACTGATTTAAGGAATACCTTCCTAAGAAGAAAAATAAACAAAATTTAAAGTCTATTTTTGCAAACCATTTACATAGTTAATAACAATAGCTACACCAATAGCTACACAATAGCTCACTTTTTAAAAAAAATTTGAAGACTTTACATTTATGTAGCCAAGGATCTCTAAAAAATCACTTGATGAGTTTGAAATTTACAAGGGATTTAAAACCCAACAATGTAATTTTAAATGATAAACTTTCATTTAATTCAAATATATAAATATATGAAACTGAAAACAAACAGTATGAGTATGTATCTACCTATAAAAATTAGCAAAACTGCAGTAATTGCACAACTGCCATTTTATTCCACAGTAATTATTTTTGTGTCCATTGAAAAACGATCTATTCCAATTTATTCCTTGAGTTTCAAGATAAAGGAAAAAAAAAATATTTTGAGATCATTTACAAACACGGTGATTTGATTGTTTATTAGTTTCCTTAGGTGTTTGCAATTAATTTGTTTGAAATGTAAAACATATATGTATTAGGTAGTAAAGTTAAGCTGAAATTTTAGAAATAATTTTGGAATAGAGACATTGTAGCTCAAGGGTGTCACCCTATCGACAAAGGGTGCCACATTATCGACGTAAACCAATTTTTCCTATACATTATTCAGCATATGTGTTTTCAGACCTGGTCGTTAAAGAATCATTCTTGCATACTGAATAATATACCGTAAAAAACGGTCAATATGGTATCTATAGGAATATTCAAAGCTATTGAGTAATTGTGGTGATGTTATTCAATGCTCAACATGTTGATTCTATTAAAAAAAAAAGAAATACACACATATTGTTAAAATTTTATTTTACGTAATAACTCAAAAATTTTAAAAAGTAGAATAGATTCTTCTGAAACCAATAACACATTTATAGGACACATTTATAGGACACATTTATAAGTTATCACAATTTATAAATTAAAATTATATGGATAACCTGGTTAAAATGGTTTCTAAGTGATTTAACGTTGAAAAAATTCTGATGGTTTGTTTTTTACGGTCGGGTGTCACCCCAAAACGGGTGACACCCGGGGCGGACACCAACAATTTTGATATACAAATGTAATTGTTTCAGGTTATACTATCTTTCCTACGTTTAATATTTATTTAGCATGATAACCAGAATGCAAATTGCAAAAGACAGTAGCAATATAACTTTAAAAAACTGCATTATAGATCAATTTTTTAAAATCCGTAAAAAGAAATTTTTATTATTTTTATGAATTCATGAATAAAAAATAATAATTTTAATGGTATTTAATAAAAATTAAAAAAAAACAATAAAAAAATGTAACAGTCCAGGAATTGAACTCACGATCTACAGAAGATCAGTCGAGCGCTATATCTACATCGCAATTTGAAACGTTAAGAAATGATGGATGTGTTTCATATTTAAAAATATTTTGCTGATTTAAAAATTGATAATGCGAATATATAGATTTTACTCCATATAAAATTTTACAACGCGGCTAAAGAAGTTTTCACTTCAAAAATCTTTGTAAAAGAACAAGTATTTTATCTCTGTTTAGAATTTTATTACAAAACTAACACAAAACATCAATACGTTGCCGTAAAATTACAAAAGAGCATAAATTAACATAATTTAGAAAAAAAATGTTACACTCAGCAAACTACTAAAATTTCTACTTTTCCAAATCAAAGAACCAATTTCATGTTCAATAACATTTCATTCATACTAATAATTAATTTTATTATTTCCAAAATAGGGGCCTGATTGAATTGATTGAACAGATTGAATTGATTTCAAAAACATTTTTACAAAATCAAAAATTCAAACTTTTTCCAAAATTCTTAAAATATTGCAAAAACTATAACAAGGGAGTGTTTGGTCCTAGAACAAAACAAACGGTTGCCTTAGGCACCACAACAACCATATTTCAAGCCGAAATTTTTGCCATTAGCAGTTGCGCTTTGCTATGCGCTGAAAGAAAATACCAAAATATTGAAATATATATTATCTCTGACAGCCAAGCAGCACTCTTGGCACTAAAATCTACGCGCTTTGATTCAAAACTGGTATGGGAATGCTACCAAAATCTATTAAAAATCTCGTGCAATAACACAGTAACACTTGTGTGGGCTCCTAGCCACACAGGAATACAAGGAAATGCTATCGCTGACGCTTTAGCAAAGCAAGGTGCCAATAAAAAATTTGTTGGACCGGAACCATGCTTTGGAATGGCCAAGAGTTCGCTCAAAAGCACAATCCAAACAATGGAACAAGAACAAAATGCTAAATTATGGAAAAGCAGAGAGGGACTAGTACACTCCAAGAAGTTTCTAGGTAACCTCCCTGTTTCACCCTTAAAAACAATCGACTTAAACAGAGAGTCTCTAAGAATTTTAACGTGGTGCGTTACTGGACATGGTCCTTTAAGCCACCATCTTAACAAAATAGGCCTTGTTGTTTCCGACAGGTGCAGATTCTGCTACTCGGACGCGGAAACGATGGAACACGTCATCTGCAGCTGTCCTGAACTCTCTGGGCACAGATACAACCAACTTGGTCATAGAAGACTAACACTTCCATTACCACAAAACGTCACTCCAATTGAGCTAATTAATTTTATTAAAAGTCTCAACTTGGATGACAGAATACAACCAGTAACGGCACAGACGACGACTGACTAATAACAAAATCAGGGTAAGCACAATAGACCTTCAGGTCGCAGTGCTACTTGAACTGTAAGTCTCAAGGCCCTCCAATAAAAAAAAAAAAAAAAAAAAAAAAAAAAAACTATAACAAAATCAATATTAAAAAATTTTTGTCCAAAATTCTCAAACCAATCCAAAAATCATTACAAAATCAAAA
This sequence comes from Diogma glabrata, assembly GCA_963693315.1. Lineage (NCBI taxonomy): Eukaryota > Metazoa > Arthropoda > Insecta > Diptera > Cylindrotomidae > Diogma > Diogma glabrata. The sequence goes on along the minus strand of OY856188.1, from coordinate 147,296,370 downwards.
ACTAAAACTTTTTTCAAATTTCTAAAAATATCGCAAAAATTTAAAAAAAAAACCAGAAATAAGGTAAGTGTACAATATTACGGGCTAGTACATTATTCCGTGCTATTCCATAAAAAGCTTTAAAATAAGATAAATTTAAGCTTTTTTCAAAAATTTTAGATCATGATACACGCACTGAATTGCTGAGAACCAATTATTTTGATTTTCTTGCCGGCATTTTTGGTTTTATATTCATAAATCATTCCTTGATTCGCTCGACGAAAATTTGCGGTTTGAGAAAATTTTCTTATGGAAAAGGTTGAGGTTTTTTTAACATTTTCTTAAGACCATAAAAATTTATCGGTATGTATTTTTAGTAAAAAATTCATTTTTGTGGATCAATTAGGATTATATTAATCGATTAACGTTAATAGAATAATGATTTTGTATATTTTATGTATTAAAACAAGCGAGTTTTCGACGAACGGAATTACGTTCATAATATTTTTGAAATGTCCGTAATTCCGTTCTTAGCACGGAAATAGGAAATTGTTGAACAAATTTATTTTGTATTTTATATCAACAGTAATTTTTTATTAAATTAAAATGCAATTTTTAGAAATAAAGAACACTTTAAAAATGTGTCGGAGCTAATTACGGGACTATGT
>OY856188.1:147283223-147290723 GCA_963693315.1 Diogma glabrata | reverse complement strand
TAATTATATATATGTATTTACATATATATGAGTATAATTCATAGCAACGAGTTTGCCTAAATGTTGGTTAATTATAAGTGTTCTAATAATATATGAGTATGTTTTTATTATATAGAGACACATTTTTTATTTTGTTGTATATGTTTTAAAACCTGACTTGCAAGATTTTTGCATTTGTTGCTTATGAAGATTTTTTATTTAGAGAAGAATTAGAATGTGTGTTTATGTATTTAGTAATTCAGGGATAGCTACCACTCTAATTCAGGCAAACGTTGCCAGTTGTCGTTAAAGGTACAAGAGCAGATGAGGTCAATGCGTGTCTAAAACGCTCAGTACTATGGAGACATTTTAAAACACTTCATTTAAAGCAAAACATGAGAGCGCAAAGCAGAGGTATGGAATTCTCGGTATGAAGTTTTCTTAGATATTGGTGAAGGAAAATATGCAGAGATTAAAACTGATCATGACATTGAAATTTCAGCTACTCTATGCCAAATTGTTACAAATACTGAAGCTTTAATATCTGATATTTATGACGACATCCACAATATTACCACAAAAAAGGATGTATGGTTGTGTGAAAGATCTATTTTAGCGCCAAGAAATGACCAAGTATTGTCACGAAATAATCGTATAACGGAAAAATTCCTGGTGAGTAAGCTTCATATATATCCATTAACACAATATGCCAAACAGAACAAGCAGTGCATTATCCAGTAGAATTTTTGAACAGTATCATTGCTCCTGGTCTTCCACTTCATAAAATAGATCAAAAAGTTGGTATTCCCATTATGCTGCTTCGAAATTTAAACAAACCACAACTTTGCAACAGCACTCGATTGCGCGTAGCTTCTTTACGAACGAATATAATCGAAGCTATCATTATTACCGGTTGTGGTAAAGGCGAAATGGTTTTTATACCTAGTAAACCTATCATCCCATCAAATTATCCATTTCAATTTAAAAGATTGCAATTCCCCATAAATGTTAGCTTCACAATGACTATTAATAAATCACAAGGTCAAACTTTAAAGAGAGCTGGTGTTGATTTAAACCAAGGTTGCTTCACCCATGGACAATTGTATGTAGCATGTTCACGTGTTAGTGATGCCGCAAATCTTTTCATTTTGGCGAATGGCAATAATACACCTAACAGAGTATATAAAGAGGTATTACAATAAAAGAGATAATACAACAAAGTTGGATGAAAAGATTAAGTGCGTTGACGTGCGGGAGGAGGAGGTGGGGTAGGGAAGGGTGGGGTAGGGGTTGGGGGGCGAAGCCCGCGAGTAATTAATAAAATTAATGATTTTGTAGGTAGTGTAACAAAATTTTGATCATTAAAAACAATTATAATATAAGCAACGACGCCTATGTAAACAAATGTCACAACAAACAAATGGTACGAACTAGCAATAGAAATTTAACTAATGTAATTGTTTTCAAAACAAATTTATCCCAAAATAAATAATAGCCGTGTTCGATTTGACTGAAACAACTGAAGCAACTGAAAAATTAAATGCAATTGTTGTTGTTTTTTCAGTTGTTTCAGTCAAATCGAACGCACCTAATATATCTCAGTTTTACTTTTTGTCTCATCTTTTATATCTTGCTGCGTGCTATCTGTCAAAAATTCATTGGTAAAAAATTATACTATACTTTGTATGTATTACAGCAGCGAACACAAGATGAAAGAAACGTAACGAAAATTTGTCTTCTGTGTTAAACTTTTGAAGTGTATTCCTTTTTTCATCTACTTTAAATCACATTGATTACGTAGATTAATCGCTTTATTTACAATTTAAATAAATTATGGTAAAATATTTTATTATGTAACCACTCAATACGATGACCTACATAAAATTGAAAAGTTTAAATTAACCAGAAGACCTTTAGAGATATTTGTCTTTTTCTAGTGTTTTGCAGAATTTGTTAAATTTCACCCATGTCCAAGTGTGAGTTGAAAAATATCTCGCTATTTAAATTAGAATCTAGAAAATTTCACTGTGCGTTGAGATAGTTAAAGTGTTACATTTACTATATTTGTTTTTTTTTTAATCTTATCCAGCTGTACATATATGTATAATTGATTGACCTGATTAACGGATTGTGAAACGAAAATTCCAACTGCTTTTCATTACTATGTATTTAACTATTTATCACTCTGCTTTCGTACAAACTTACCCATAAATCGTTATGATCACGTTGTTTAGCACAGAAACAGAAAGTAAAAATAAAACAAATCGTAAAAATTAAAATTATAGACATATGTACATAGAGCAACCAAGTAGATATTATATTACATCCTATTCGGTGTTCTACACGTAATCAATGATGATTTAATAAAAAAAAGTTATTTATTATTAATTTTAACACAACAACTACAACAGTTAATATTATACCGAAAGAGAAAGTATTTCGTAATAACTAAAAACATATTGTATAAAAAAAATTACGATTAGCTTCAAAAGCTTCATTTTTATTATTATTACTTTATTTCGTAATGTTTTAAGCCACAAAATAAAAGTACATACTTTTTCTTATTATTGTGATATGAAACAATGAAACAGTAAATTTTTGAAAACTCAATTTACTTTAAAATAATTGACATTCATTCATATATGACATTTATTCATATATATGTTTATGATTATATTTATTATGTTAAAACTTAAAACTGGTTGGTTTAAGAAACATGACGTTAAGAAGCCTAAAAAATTAATTAGTCTAGATTTTACAACGTTATTAATATTGCATGCACGTACATACAGATATCTAATATTGTTAATTCTTTGAGTAAAAAATTGAATTAAAGGAAAAATATACTACGGCATATCAATAATGTTTTGTACCGTCCAATTTTGTGTTTTTGGTTAAACGGTAACGGCCCTTAAATACTTGAGAATCGAAGGGAAAAAAGACACATGTTTTAGATCTGTCAAATTTGTTTATCAAAATAAAGGAACTCAATTTTGTATATATTGTATAATGTATATTATTATTTTAAAACTATTTAAATATTTTTACATATTTTAGAAAATTACATCATTAAAAATATGCTTTTTCTTATTTTGCATACATACTATATTAATGTATTATACAAGGCAACAAAGGTGCAAAAAGCACCGTCTTCTGAGAAAAAGTCAAAAAATGCTAAAATATTGCCCTCAAAAGGTTTGAAACTTGCATCCAAAACGAGAAAAGAAAACGCAAATTTTTTCAGGTCAACATTTTTCGAGAATCGAACAGAGAAAATGTGACCTGAAAGACTTGTAGAATCGAAAACGCTATAAGAGTAACAACAATTTTGCGACCAAAACGATTTTGCAGTAATCGATTTGTTTTCTTGAAAAACTTTTATTAAGGTACAAGTTGAACTGTTTGTTCATATGTTATTTAATGGAGGAAAATACATATTTTATATAATATCCGGCAGGCGGCAAATAGGAGCTTCATGCATACTTAATCGTATATTAAATATTTGATCAACGTAGATTTGAATTTTCGGACATATCATGAAAAATCAAAGACAATCGTAGATTTTCCTGAAAATTGGCATCTAAGTAGTATGGACAGAATGAAAAACACGACTTATTTTGGAATTTTTTTAAAGTGCATAGTTTGAGCACCCCAAACATGCATAAAAAAAATGAAAATTTTGCAAATCCGAGGTAACTTTGAAATTAAATTGCTCAAGAACGGATATACCGATTTCAACAATCTTTTTTTGTTTGATAGGTGATTAGTTAATCTTTAGAAAAAAAATTAACTAAAAGTTTTTGTAATAAATTTTAAAATTAAACTATTGAAAAAACTTTTTTAAAGATGGCGTTATTATCAAAGATCATTTATTGAATTTTACCTTTTTTTTTTAAAAAGTTCTAACCTTACTCTAATGTATTTCAAATTAACAAATTCACGTTTTTTCGTTTTCTTGAGAAATTTAATTTTAAAGATTTTTACTCCGACTAAAATTTTAATTTTTCATCAATTTTTCGAACAATTTCTACCCGGGTAGGAGCTGCCAATATTAAACAACGGATCAATGTCGGGACAGTATTGGCGAGCCAATTCTTGGCTAGTTAGCTTTGGTTTCAGCCTGGGCTAGTTGTAAATGCCTAGACTGAACCATTGGTTCAGCATATTATATTACGCGTTATTAACCAGTGTAATGCATTGTAAACATGTGTAGGCCATATTAGGTAGATTTCATATAAAAATCTACCTATTGCAATGGGCTTCATCTCGAAATTACGGAAAAATTTTGGTGCCAAATGACTATATATGATAAGCGGAGACGGGGGGGGGGGGGAGGGGGAAAACAAAAAAAAAACTTATGAGCGATTTCACGAAGATTCAACAACGTTTTGACTTGACCCCTTTTAATTTTGATTATTTTTTGTTTATAGATAGTCTTTCATAAATAAAAAATACGAGTTCTCTTAGAATTTTTTTTTCGACCAGGAGTCTGCACAGGGTGGCCCTCAATTTTTTTGTTATTTTGTGATGTGAGTGCATTTTGACGAGCGATTGTAGAAAAACTACTGAATCGATTTTCATAAATGATATGTCGTTGAATAGGTATTAGAACAAAGTTTTTTAAAATGTACACTGTTAATTTTTTGAAATAATTTTTAACGGTGTAACATAAGAAAAAAACGGTATAATTGAAAAAAAGATAGCATAGCCTTTTTTTTTAAAACTAAATTGAAGCTTATTTTATATCTAACCACTTGTGAAAGTTTAGGACGCGTGTTTTTTTTGTTTTAAAGATAAAATTCGTTGTGCATATGACTGTCGGGAATCAGGTTTTTTTGTTCTGAAGGAAAATTATAAAAATGGCGATTTTAGATTCAGATTTTTTTTTATGTTAAATATCAAATATTTTATTATTAGATGAACTTTTTAAGATATTATAAAAATTATTTATGTAGTACAATAAATAAAATAAATACAATTGTTAAAAATGATTTACTTATTTTACAAACAGAAGTTTCTTTTGAATAGGAATTCTGCAACTTCTGCAATTATTTTCTTTGTATTAGATGGCATAAAAAATGAAATTTTTATTTATCACTTTTAGTAATCACTTGTCACTCTTATAAAAATAATTTGACAGTCTTGACTGCAAACAAAAAAGCGTATAAACAACTAAATCTATTTAGGAACTTTTGACTGGAGAAGTATTATGTTCGTATTATGTTATTATGGAATCATAAAGTAAAAGATTGTTTTTCAACATTAAATTACAAATATTTTATTATTGAATAAACTTTTTAAAATATCATACAAACTATATATGTAGGTTAAAGAAAATAAATATAGTTATTAAAAATTATTTACTTATTTTACATTCAAAAGTTTCTTTTGAGTTGGAAAACATTTTTGCATATATTGTCTTAGTATCTACTGGTACAAAAGAATGAAATTTTTGAGTTTCACTTATAGTAATCGCATTTTTATATCGATTTGGTAACAGAAGTTTCTTATGAATAGGAAAACACTTCTGCAATTATTTTCTTTGTATGGCATAAAAAAAATAAATGTTTATTTGTCACTTTTAGTAATCACTTATCACTCTGATAAAAAATAATTTGACAGTCTCGACTGCAAACAAAAAAACCGTATAAATAACTAAATCTATTTCTGAACTTTTGACTGGAGAGGCATTTTGTTCGTATTATGTTATTATGGTCATAAAGTAAAAGATTGTATTTTAACATTAAATTACAAATATTTTATTATTGAATAAACTTTTTAAAGTATCATACAAATTATATGTAGGTTAAAGAAAATAGAGTTATTTTTTTTTTTTTTTTTTAATAAAAAGTGTTGTGTAGTAGGAATTACAAAATGTGTCACAACAACACATAGATACCTTTTAAGACTCAGGTCCCACAACAACATGCGTCTTGAGGTATAGGTGAACGCTTTTTTTAAATCTTTATGAACTCGAGACTATTGATTCGGGCAAAGCATTCCATTTGTACGATGTACGTACAAAGAAATCCCTTTGCCTTCTATTACTATGACAGTGAGTAATCGCGACAGTCCGACCACCTGCACAAACCGATTGACGAGTCAAACGGGGGAAAAACATATGTCTGAGGCATTATGGACCTGATTTCATCCGAGCACTGCTGGTGACGATATTTATAAAAAAAACAACGAGATCAGCAACAGTGCGACGATGTTGTAGGGAATCAAAATCTAATGTTAAATCTCGATCACCAACGATTCGTATAGCACGCTTTTGAACAGAGTCCAAAAGAGCTAGGATAGTAACAGATGCAGTTATTACACATTATTACTTATTTTACATTTAAAAGTTTCTTTTGAGTTGGAAAACATTTTTGCATTTATTGTTTTAGTATCTAATGGTACAAAAGAATGAAATTTTTGAGTTCCACTTATAGTAATGGGTTTTTATATCGATTTTGTAATTTTTTTTTTTGTTAATTGATATTCATTTTTATCGGCGTATCCAAAGTTCATGGTAGATTCCGATTTTAAAGCCCATTCGAAAGTTTTTTTTTTGTGTATCAATAATATCTTTGCTCCCTATACTATAACGGTGTGCAGCACGCTTCATTGTACCACGAATTCCATCACAAGGTCCTTTTCCATGGCTGGTAGCATGAAAATGCCATTCTGCATCAACCTTAAAGTCTTTTTCGTGGTGGCATAAGTTAATTAGCTTATGTTTATTTTTGTATTGAGAAGGTGCACTGTCAGTGTTATAAATTATTTTCGTAATATTAGAATTTATATGCGTTTTAATGAATTCAATAAGTTTTGTAATGAAAAGATGGACTGTAGTACTGTTGTGATCGTTTATATCCGAAATGAGTATAAAACTTCGGTGCTGTATATATTCACTTGCGGCACTTTTAAAATAAATGACAAATGGATGAATAGTAGCTTGTAAATTATTATAATAATAGCCTTGAACCGCATCCTGAATTATGAAGCCGTAGTTTTCAGAAAAATCCCCTTGAACGAAGCACTCTTCTGCTTCTATTTTTTTTTTTCCTCAATGAATGTAGATTGCTTTTTTGCTATAAAGTTGTGTGGTATCAAAATTTGTGAACGGTAAATAAATTTTTTCATAAATTTTTCTACAGTTTCTATTAAAGTATCCAAATTGCATCGATCAGTGGTATTCCATTGTTGATATTTGACTTGAAGGATTCCTTTAAGGTCAAAATCGTTTAGTAATTTTTCTTCCAGTTGTTGAAGTCTTTTTGAACATTCAAAGTATGACAATCTTCTGTTAATTCACCACATGAAACAAAGTCAATTAATGTTTTATAATTCTGGAAAGCAGCATCAGTAATCCAAGACATCTTAGAGTGTAGAATCATTAGTTTCATATTTTGATGTATGGTACACACGCACACATTTTGAACTCCTTGGGATAATTTTATACATTCTCATGCTCATCTCCTTTTTTAAAAGATACTGCATCTCGTTTGCCTGGCAATAATCTACTGATTTCAT
>OY856188.1:147268223-147278223 GCA_963693315.1 Diogma glabrata | reverse complement strand
TATCAACAGTTCTCTATCGAATTCGAAATATATGTTACGGGTTGGACATATTAATGCCCAATCGATTGCAAGTACTTTTGATGATTTTAAGTTTCTGATTGAAAATACCATTTTGATTTGATCCCCCATCTGTAAATTATAATTTACCAAATTATAAAATTTTTAGAATGACCGTACTACCAGAGGTGGCGGTGTTGCTCTTTATCATCGCCGAGAGTTTAAATCGCAAATTATACTTAAATCTAATGGTGGTAGTAGAATTGAATTTATTTATATGAAACTTAGCTTCTGTGGACATAAGTTGCTTGTTTGTGTATTTTATATTCCAAGTACTCCTAATAGTGAAGATCTAGGTGAACTTTCAAGACTGTTTTCAGAACCAATTATTGATCATACAAATTTCGTAATCATGGGAGATTTTAATGTAGACTTAGCTAAGTGTTCAAAGTCATCAAGGTTATTTAGGTCGTTGTTGGAATCCTTTTCATTGAAAAGTCTGGAACTTAATCCTACACGTAATGAAGCATGGTTGGATCAAATAATTATTCCTGGTCTGAATCACAATAAATTTTTGAATATCGGTCAAACTATGTTGCCATCAATCTCGGATCATGATTTGATTTTCTGTAATATTAAGAATCGTTGCCCCCCAGCTGTACCAGTTTTTAAAGAGATTTTTTGTTTGAATAATATAGATGTTGATAATCTTACACAGGATGCTATTTCTATAAACTGGAATTATATTTCTTTCTGTAGTAAATGTCACGATCAAGTCGAATTTCTTTATACAAACGTTGAAGACCTTTACAAAAACATGTAAAAATAAAAAGTGTTCGCTTGAAAGACCTGCAGACACCATGGATTACAAATCATATTATTGAAGAAATAAACCTTAGAGATCGTGCTTACAAAATATGGAAGAAAACTAAGCAAGAAGAAAACTTAACGATTTACCGTTCTATTAGGAATCGTATCAAAAAGTAATTGTTGTGGCAAAAAGTCAATATTTTAAAATTCGATTAGATCCTAATCTGCCGAATCAAAAATTATGGAAAAACATCTCTGATCTTGGACTTGTTGAAAAAGAAACTGAGCTATCTGCTGTTGATGTTGAGGAACTGAACCAACATTTTACTCCTGACCATAATAATATGGCTGCTATTGTGTGTGGTGATAAGACTGATCTTTTTGAGCCTTATTCGGGTTTTAGTTTCATTCCGGTTACTGACTCTATAACCTTGCAGTATTTACTTTCTGTTAAATCGGATTCTTTAGGATCAGATGGAATTCCCTTTAAGTTTATTAAGTTGTTATTGCCGATAATTCTACCATATATAACACACATAATCAATTTTTGTATTATTTCATCATCATTCCCTGCCTTATGGAAAACAGCTTTAATTACGCCTATACCCAAGGTTAAGAATCCTAATCTTCCTAGTGATTTTAGACCGATCAGTATTCTTCCGTCACTGTCTAAGGTGTTTGAAAAAATATTGTCAAGTCAAATAACTCAATATAACCGAGCAGAAATTTGTCAGGGCTCAAGTAAGGTCCTGATCAGGTTTGCCCTAGTCCGGATCAGGCATTGGTTGGGCAGCCAGATTGGGCCCTGATCATGAGTGTAACGCTTTTTCCCTATCAGGTCCTGATTGGGGTTACCGGATCAGACCCTGATTAGGATAATCTGATCAGGCCCTGATTGGGATATTCGGACCAGACCCTGATATATATTTATACATTATATACATAATTTAATCAAATTAAAATAAAAAAATTACAATGGAAAAAAATTAAAACATACATACCACCTTAATCACTATTATTATAGTCTTTCAGCCGAGAAGCGATAATAAAACATATTTGAAACGAATTTAACTATATATTTCTAAAATGGATAATACTCTAGTGAATTTTAAACAATTAAAATTTTAGCTAGGGGTCAAATACGAAAAACCTGATCAGGGCCGGATATATTCAAATAAGGCTAACCCTAAAAAGGTATTCTACATCAGGCCCGGAACAGGCCCACATCAGATTGCCGTAGCAGGGATCGCCCTTGTAGGACGGACCAGGCCCTGATCACGCCCTGACTGTATTCAGGTTTTCCCTAAGTAATTTCTGCTCGGGTATAAACTCATCAAAACTGCTTGATCCTCTTCAATCAGGCTATAAATCTGGACATAGTACGGTTTCAGCCTTACTTAAAGTAACTAGTGATATATTTGAGAAACTTGATCGATCTATGATGAGTGCTCTGATAATTTTGGATTTTTCTAATGCATTTGGCAATGTAGGATACGCGAGCTTGTTGAGTAAGCTTAAATATCACTATAAATTTTCATCTCCTGCATTAAATTTGATTCATAACTATTTGATACATCGTAAAAACAAAACTAAAATTGGAAACATCATTTCTTCTCCATTAACAGTTGTTTCTGGTGTTCCTCAGGGTTCAATTTTGGGGCCTTTGTTATTTTCATTATTTATAAATGATCTTTCTGGATGCAGAGCCGTCTTAAACCTTTCGTAGGCCCTAGGCACATTACAATATATATTATTAAAAAGAATATGTCTTCGGTTGAAGACATATTCTCAAAAATTTATGACTTCGGTTCTATTAAAGATAGAAACTTTTATTTTAATTTATTTAAAGCAAAATGATACTATTTAGAAAAAATAAAATCAATAAATGTTATTAACAAATTCCTGTTGTTATAAACAAATAAAATCGAATTTTTAGTCATTGCCGCACCCACGTTATGAGTTTTTAGCATGACTATCGTATTCTACATTTAATTTTCTACAATAACCGTATTTTTTTGTAAGGGAGAAATGAACTTTACTGTTAGAAATAAATTAATTTATCGAGCGCGGGACGACAAGAAAATACATAAATGGGTCATTCTGTACATACCGAACAGATTAGGACAAAATCTGACCAACACATTTTTGATTTAGCTGAAATTTACTTTTTTACGTATTTTGTATAAATTAAAAGATATGTGTTCGAGAGTTTTTTTTTGTTTAGTTGGAAAAATAGAGCGGATCTAAATTTCGAGAATATTGTGATTTTTGGCTGGAAGACTTATTTTCAAAGATTCATAGCTTCGATTCTGATATAGATAGAAACTTTTGTTTTGTTTTATTTTAAAGTTAAAAAATGAGCTTATAAAAGAAAAGTTATCTTTAATAGTTATTTATTTATCTAGAACGAAAAGTGAAACTTTAAAGTACGAGCTAGTTGTTTACTGAAATTACTAGTGACCTTTAAAAACAGTTTTTGTTTGAGATAAATACAAAATTTTATTTCATACTGGAAATTTATTAAAATAAAAAGAAATGAGTTTTAAATTTTGCTCAAAAAGTTGAACTTTAACGTCTTAGGACTTTATAAAATTTTATAAAGTCCTAGGACGTTAAAGTTCAACGTTTATGGTACAAAAAGTTGAACTTTAACGTCCTAGGACTTTATAAAATTTTATAAAGTCCTAGGACGTTAAAGTTCAACTTTTTGTACTATAAATAATCCGAAAAATGTCGTTTTAGATATCAGTATGAAATAAAAATTATTAACAAATGTCTGTTGTTCTATTGTATTTTAGTCATTGCCCAACAAAAATAAAGTGTGTTTAGTACAACGATCGTATTCTACGTTCAATTTTCTATAAAAAATGTATAATTAATTAATTGAGAAATGTATTTTACTGTTAGAAATAAATTAATTTTTCTATGATAACATTTGAAAAGTATATTTTCATCACGCTTTATGTCCTGTGAAAATGGGTTCTTTTTCCACTACAGTGTAAAAAGAATAACAAATTGAAGTTGCTATGGGTTTTCATATAATTTTACAAAGTTTTTTAAACAACGCAACCATGAAAAAATAGAAATGAATTTTTAATGTGATGTTGTCGATATCTAATTTTATAATTTATAGTAAATGTCGATTATATATATACTATCATAGAAAAAATTGCATTTCCTACGCGAGATAAAAACGTTTTTCGTCCGTAAACATGCCTGTCCGTAAACAAATGTTTACTCAAGAAAAAACAATGTTTTCATCTCTTGTAGAAAAATAAACTATTTTTTAGCGCGGGACGACAAAAATTTACGAAATTTTTTGTAGTGTGCTCGATAAATTAATTTATCTCTAACAGTAAAAATCATTTCTTCATTAATAAAAAATACGTTTTTCATAGAAAATTAGACGTAAAATACGTTAGTTATACTAAACACACTTTATTTTTGTTGGACAAAGACTAAAGGTCGACTTCAACATTTTATTTGTTTATAACAATAGGAATTTTTTAATAATTTTTATTGAGTTTATTTTTTTTAAAAACATCTTTTAGCTTTAAAATAAAACGGAAGCTTCTACCTTTAACATAGAACCGAAGTTATGAATTTTTGAAAATAAGTCTTCAAGCCAAAAATCACAAAATTTTCGAAATTTAAAACCTCTCTAATTTCCAAAAAAAGAAAAAAAAATTCTGGAACATGTATATCTTTTTTTTCGAAATTGAACCAACCCTTAAAAACTTTTCAGCTAAATCAAAAATGTGTTGGTCAGATTTTGTCCTAATCTGTTCGGTATGTAAAAGAATGATTTATGGAATTTTTCGTCGCCGCGCGCTCGATAAATTTATTTCTAACAGTAAAAATCATTTCTCCATTAATTAAAAATACGTTTTTTATAGAAAATTAAACGTAGAATACGATGGTCATGCTACAAACTCATTACGGGGGGCAATGTCTAAAAATCGATTTTAACATTTTATTTGTTTATGACCAATTTGTTAGTAATTTTTGTTGAATTTGTTTTTTTTAAAAACATCTTCTAACTTTAAAATAAATTAAAACAAAAGTTTCTATCTTTAATTGAACCGAAGTTATTAATTTTTGCAAACAAGTTTTCAAGCCAAAAATCACGAAATTCTCGAAATTTAGAATCGCTCTATTTCCAAAAAAAAAATCCTGGAACACGTATATCTTTTTTTCGATATAAAACCCCTAAAAATTTTTAGCTAAATCAAAAGTCTGACAGTCAGATTTTGTCCAAATCTTCTCGATTTGTAAAAGAATGCCCCATTTAAATAACTATGTGCATTATTCAAACAGATCTCAGCATGGGAATTTTCAAAATTTCATCATTCAAGGTTTAATTTTCTAATTTGTATTTATGTTGAATTCTTTTTGTCAAAAAAATTGCCCCGACACGCCCCTTTTTGCTCTCAGATCAATTTTTTGACTTTACGTGTTCTGTTTGGCCAAAAGAGTGATTCTTTTTTGCCCTAAAGGCTTTTTTTAACCTAGATTTCTAGCTAGAGCAAAGCATAAAATACAATAAAGAACACAAATACATTTATATATGTCTCAAAATTAGTAAACTAACAAAACGTCATTCACTTATTATGTTTTTTAAAGTGAAAATATGGAGGGGCTGAAATCTTACAGCTCTGAGATACCAAGACTTCGGTCTGGGTTAAGGATTTTGATATAGTTTTCGGCAAACAACTTTTATGAGGACATGTTTTTAGTTTTGGTCAGCGATGTATATCAAACATAGCTCTTTGTTAAAATATGTTTTTATCTATGTTTAGAAATTTATTACAAAACTAGTACGAAACATACGTTGCCGGAAAATTATAACAGATCAAAAATTAACATAATTTAGTGAAAATATGCTACACTCAGCAAACTGCTCAAAAACCTCTCCATTCAGCGTTTCGAGAAAATATTACAAAATCACAAATTCATATTTCTTTCAAAATTCCAAAAATATTTTAAAAATTAAATAAAATCAAGCTTTTTTCAAAATTCCAAGAATTAGAATAAAATCAAATATTTAAACTTTTTCTAAATTCCAATAATATTCCAAAAAGTCTTAAAAATTCAATCTTTTCCAAAATTCTAAAAAGATTGCAAAAATTATTACAAAATCAAAAATTCAAACTTTTTTCAGAATTCCAAAAATTATAATTAAATCAAAAATTTAAAATTTTTCAAAATTCTAAAAATATTCCAAAAATTCTTACAAAATTTAAAATTAAAGCTTTTTCCGAAATTCTAAAAATATTTCAAAAATTATTTCAAAATCAAAAATACACACTTTTTTCCAAATTCCAAAAACATTTAAAAAATTAAAACATATTCAAAAATGTCCATGACCAATTTCATTTTCAATTACATATACGTCATATAAACAGCTACAGTTTTTTTCCAAAAAATTGGCTAAAAAAATATATAAAAATCTTTCTTTTGACACACTTGGAACATTTTTTTGACAAACTTATAATAACCATAAACCATAATAACCCCAATATAAACCGAAATTCTCAATAATAATAAAATTTCATTTCAAACAAATAATTAATTTTATTTTTTTCCAAAAAATTGGGTAAAAAATAAATAAAAATCTTTCTTTTGACACACTTGACAACATATTTTTGACAAACTTATAATGCCATAATTCTCAATAATAATAATAAAATTATTATTTATTTATTTATTTAATTCATCAATTATACATACATAAGGCCAAGCCTTTTTTATCGTACATATATTTTGTAAATAGTTTATTCAATTTAATCAAGTAATTACCAATTTAGATTAATTATTTGTACTTTAAAAACAAGCAGAGAAAAAAAAGAATTCAATATAAATATTTTTAAAACCTGCATTCGCCTACTAAAAAGTAGTAGGTAAAATTATGGTACAATAAAATAACAATTCTGCCATTTAACATTTCTCTCTCTTCCTCCCTTCTTCCTCCACACCTCAAACATTTCTCATTCATCATAACCAATATTCAACAATCAACTCATCAATTATCAGCTGCACAAAGAGCTTCAAAACATTTCTTTTTAAACACCAGAATTGAATTCAATTGTCTGGTACTAGGAGATAGCTCATTAAAAATAGTAAGACCATACACAAAAGGCGAGTTATTTTTTATAGTTGTTCGATTATTGGGTAGACTAATGCGATTTAATCGCTGACTACGTCGATTATCAAAGTTTAATTTTTCAAACAAGTAGCTGGGTTCCCTAGTTTTTATAGTTTTAAAAATTAAGACGCAAAGCAAATAATTAAAATAAGTCCTAAGGCTACAACCTAAAAGAGACTTATAAAATCGTGAAAGACGGCTAAATCGTGGTAGATGGTAAACATATCGGATACAGGCATTGAATGCTCTTTGCAATATGGCAAGATTACCAGCACTTAGAGAACCAAGAACAGTCGAACAATAAGTAAAGTAAGGAAGTAAAAGTGACTTGAACAATTTTTTCCTAATATACTGGGAGGTAAAAGAAGATGTCGCCCAAAGCCCACGAAGGCAACCATATACTTTGGAGCAAACGGCTACTACATGATGTTTCCAGTCTAATTTAGTATCAAGAATTATACCAAGATTTCATTTCAAACAAATAATTAATTTTATTTTTTTCCAAAAATTGGGTAAAAAAATAAATAAAAATCTTTCTTTTGACACACTTGACAACATTTTTTTGACAATGCCATAATTCTCAATAACAATAATAAAATTTCATTTGAAACAAATAATTAATTTTATTTTTTTCCAAAAAATTGGGTAAAAAAATAAATAAAAATCTTTCTTTTGACACACTTGACAACATATTTTTGACAAACTTATAATGCAATAATCTAGTTTTTTGTCTCACATACCAATCCTTACCATCAAGATTTCTCCAAGTTTAATGTTCCTACTTAATCACTTAAAATGAACGCTTTTTACGCCAAAAATATGAAAATTTGATATTTTTGACACACATAATGATTTTTGTGACACACTTCCGGTACAGTTATCGAACACAGCGACCTTTCAGACCTGTCCATTGAGTATACCTATTTTTAGAAAAAAAAATTTTTGAAATCTCTCCAGCGGTTTTCCCTGCAGCGTAGGTAATGTTTTTCTTAATTAATTTGTTTTTCTTTGTAGACATTTATATTTTATTTTTTCTTCGTAGGCCCGCTTAAAGTTCGTAGGCCCTAGGCACAGTGCCTATGGTGCCTATTGGATAAGACGGCTTTGTCTGGATGCGTTAAACATTGTTTGCATCATGCGTATGCTGATGATTTCCAACTTTGTTTTTCATTTCTACCCAATGACACTATTGAAGCTGCTGGTAAAATAAATGAAGACCTTGGTATGATAGTTAGGTGGTCTACTACTAATGGTTTATCTCTTAATGTTGCAAAGACTCAGGCAATGATTATTCCAAAACATAAGACAGAGACATGTCAACCTAGTTTATTCATAAATAATTGCCCTATCAAGTTCTCAGAAAAGGTAAAAACCAAAAATTGAAATTGTTGGAATTGTTTTAAATGATAAACTTTCATGGAATGATCAGGTGTCGCATATTTGCGGTAGGGTGTATGGTGTTTTATATCGACATAAATGTTTAAGTAAATACACGCCTATGCAAACCAGATTTTTACTGGTGCGGTCATTGATATTCCCTATTTTTATGTATGGTTGCGTATTATTTTATAATTGTGACTCACTTTCTAAACACAAATTAAGTGTCTGTTTCAATGCCTGCGCACGCTATATATACAACAAAAAGCGAAACGAACATATTTCTAAATTCAGTAGATCCATTTTAGGGACTGATATTCACAATTATTATAATGATCTGGTTATATGTTAAGTTCAAAAACTTCTCTTGTATTCATACAAATAAAATCACGAAGCATCGCTATATTTTTGGTTGTTTATCAAATTTCCTATCTCTATGAATTTTTTCAAATTTTTCCGTCAATCAACGAAGAAACGTATAGGGAGGCGACCAACTTTTTGTTGTACCTTTTTGAGAATAATTTAAAAACGGTGCACCCCAAAATTCTAAAAAAAATTGTAATGTTTTTTAATTTTGGTGCTCTTTCAAATGACACCCCACTCATGCGAGCCAAAAAACATTTTTTCACCATTTTCCACTCCCATCCCCTAACCACATAGAAATAAAATCACTTGAAGCTTCGCTATATTTTTCGTTACGGGTTTATCAAACTTCCTATTTCCATGAATTTTTTCAAATTTTTCTGTCAATCGACGAAGAAACGTAAAGGGGGGTACCAACTTAATGTTGGACTTTTTTGAGAATAATTCAAAAACGATGCTTCGCAAAATTCTAAAAAAATTGTAATGTTTCTTAATTTTAGTGCTCTTTCAAACGACACCCCACTTTATTGGGTTTTACAACGTATGTGTTTACCCCTTCTCATATCCTCCCCCTTAATAAATATAATTATTAGTATTTGGTACTTTACTATATTTTTCTTTAAAAACTTACTAATTTTTCTATCATTCAAAATACTTTTTAAGATTTTCGATTACTAAGGCTCGGAGCTAATCGAGGAAAAAAACATACCGAAAACACCATTATTTTGAATTACACAAAAAATGGTGGGGTGTAAAATTCCAAAATACATTTTTTAGAAATACTGAAGTGAAGTCCTTTCATATGATACCCTACTCACTCTCACAAAGGCCTCACATCGTAGCCCTGTTAACCAAACGAAAACCATTTTATTTATTTTTCAACTCCTCATTTTCTGTGGACAGATTAGTTTTATACGCACGCCAAATTTCTGGTTCATTGGAGTTATAGTAATCGAGATAATCGAAATAATCGAAATAATGTGAAAAACACGTTTTACTCTCACCAATAGTGTTCCGTATAAAAAACGGAACCCTAAAAACAGGATACAAAAAAAGAAAACCCAACCAAACTCAAAAGTCAGGGTTTACCTAGTTCCTTTAAGGGGTTTTTAGCAGGCGATCGTTTTATCGCTAAAATTTATAAAAAACAAATTAGTTTTTTTGAGTTCTTGTTTTTGTCAAAATGTATTTTTCAATTATTTAGATTGTTGGCTTAATATAATGAGATAAAGTTTAAAATAAACGACGCCATATCCGAACAAATGTTTTACTTATTAAATAGATGGTGGTCCATATATAATATAGTAT